>SNQJ01S0000168.1:275482-307396 GCA_010110895.2 Picea sitchensis | reverse complement strand
GCCAGGTGGAAGAACACAGTGGCCGAGAAGAAAATGCAGATGTCATGGTACGGGAAAAAGACGTGGCGGCAGGGGATAGGTAATTGGAGGTCTGTGATGAATGTTTCGGGATTTCGGGAATTCGGGATTCGCGAGTTTGGAGTACGCGAGTTCCTTGTATCCGGGATCCCCGATATCCTGATGTGCGATGAGCTCCTTTCCTAGGGGCTAGCCCCTACCAGCTAAACATGATCCATATGACCTGTCCTCGCGCGACCAGAGCCAAACACCATCGGAGTTTCGGCGTTTGCGATGTCGACGAGCACGCATTCCTTGGACTCGTGATATCCTTCCACCTGTACTCCACTTTAGTCCTCAGTTCCGTCCGGAAATCGCGTATCGGCATATCGCGATTCCTGCTTCCATGTGCACGGGAATTTCAATTCCCCGATCCCCGACTCTGCGGGATCTCTCGCCACGTGTCTCCTTTGAAGAACGGCTCTGATCCTCTTGGCGCTTCTGTGGGCCCGAGTTCCCCGATGCTCTCGGCACTTCGCGTCTCGCGAAATAATAGAGCTGCCCTTTGTGTGTTGAAGTCGCGACGGGCGAAACGTCGAGATGGCCAGCCCTTGCGACACGCGCCCCTGGATCGAACGACTCATAATTAGCCTCCCAATAGAAAGGACCCCTTTACTGCTAAATGTCCGGTGAATTTACAACTCCGAGATCCCGATGACCGTTGATCTGCTTCGTGGACGGGTCTCGGCTGCCAATATCAAAACTTTGCCCCCTCGCTTGATCTGCTACTTGGAAAAACAAAAATTCTCTGAGCTGCGCTCGAGCACTTTTGTGCGACTAGCGGGGCCGAATGCTTCTCGAACCCATGACTAGAATTATTGCTAACACTCTCAACATGTTGAAAACTTTAAGACCTTTCTAATATTATCCCAAATCTTAATAGTAAAACTGCATTTCACAAAAAGATGAAGAACACTTTTTTAATATTAGCCCAAATCTTAATAGTAAAACTACATTTCACAAAAAGATGAAGAATGTTTTCTTCAACATCCCCACAAAGAACACATTTGCTAGGCCCATTGAAACCTCTTTTGATCAGATTCTCCCAGGCAAGTATTCTCTATTTGAGCATAAACCAGATAAAAAGTTTTACTTTAAGTGGGAGCTACCAGCTCCAAAGATCTGCAAACCAAAACTTTTTTCCCCCAACCACATTCTCCATTAGTAGTACTTCATATGCTTTTTTTGCACTAACATGTCCATCCTTTGTGTCCCAAGACCATATTAGAATATCTTTGTCATTATTCAATTCAAAACCCGAGCCTATTAGCCCCTTTATAAAATAATTTCATTCCTCTTTTAGTGCACCAACCAGTCCCAACAACTCAACCTTCTTCCATCTAGTGTGGCATGTGTTCTCCATGTTGTTTGTCCCTACTTGTGTCATAAAATTTATACCTTTTTCCTTCAAAACATAAATAAGAATCTTAGAGAGCTTATAATATGTATGAGATCCAATCATTGGGTGTACTCCAATTCTAATATCTTCCCCATTACCTGGTTTCCACACTAGCCAATCCGATAGGATATCGAAAGAAGAGGTTAGAGCTCGCCAAATATTTGATGCGCCATTCCAATTTTTCTTAGCTTCTCTGAACCACTCAGAAACATATTGTTCTTAATGTATTTTTTAATGATTACTTCATGCCACAGTCTAGGTATCATGAGGCACCTCCATAAGTTTTTTGCCGCTCAAGCTTTCCCAAAGGAGAAAATATTTTTGATACCCCATCCAATAGCTTTTTTAGGCATTGCTATCTTTTGCCAGTTAATCGGATGTAGTCCTTCTTTTAGTTTTTTGTCGGACCATAAAAAACTGAACATTCTCTTTCTGATATTGTTAAGAGTACTTTTAGGAATTTTTTCTACACAAATCCAATACAAAGGACTGCTTTCAAGTATCGCTTTTAAAAGAGTCATCTTTCCCCCTAGTGTTAGCCATCTATGGCTCTAGTTAGATATTTTTTTTCAAATTTCTTTTCCAGCCAAATCTAGTCAGCCTTAGTATAACAATTAGGCTTTAAAAAGCATCCAAGGTACTTAAAGCCTGCTTCTACTGGTTTTACCTCATAAGAAAAAATCCCTTTCAACACTACCAGTTCCTCAGCTTTCCATCCTACTTCAAGAAAAGAACATTTGTGTGGGCTAAAAGCCATCCTAGTCACCTTGCAAAACAAATCCATCACTTCCTTAAAGGCTTCCCATTCCATAAAGTTTCCACTTCCAAACATAATAACATCGTCCACAAACATCAGATCGGTAATGTTTAGGGATCTAGCCACAACTATTCCTTCAATGTTATTTTCCCTTACTTGTTCCTAAATAGCCCTACTAATCCCTTCAATCACCAACAAGAAAAGTAAAGGGGATAAGGGGCACCCTTGCCTTAACCCTCTATTAATTTTAAAGAAGCTGATGGGCCTACCATTTATCAACATAGCAAAATTTGCATAGGTCACACATTCTAAAATCTAGTCTATAGCTTCAAGGTTTAAACCCACCTGGAGCAAAACAAGTCTCAGAAACCCCCAGTCCACACGATCATAGGCCTTAATCAGGTCCATTTTAAGCACCAATGCTTTAGCATTCTTTACTTTGATACTGTGTGAAACTTCCTAAACTATACCAATAACATATGTAATTTGTCTTCCCTTAAGGAAACTAAATTGTTCCTTTGAGATACCTAATGACAAACTGGCTTTAATTCTAGTAGCAATAATCTTAGTAATAATCTTATAAACCAAATTGCATAAGGCAATAGGTTTATACCCCCCAAAAGAGTTTGGTTTCTCACTCTTTTGTATGAGGGTAAGAAAGGTCTCATTCAGTGCACCACTAACCCTACCTTTTTTCCTGGTCTCTTCAACCATGTCCAAAATGTCATTGCCCACCAGATAAAAAAATGCCAGGAAAAAATCTATAGTCCATCCATCCGGACCAGGGCTTTTTGAGGCACTAAACCCTTTAAGTCTTGACTGAATTTCTGCCAAAGAAACAAGATCAACCACTTTACGACCTTCTTCCTCAAAAAACATTCTGAGATAATTCCTTAAGACAACTAATTGATCAATAATAAAAATATTTCCCTGTGCCTTAAAGTATTCTGAAAAAAACCAACAACTTCCTTGTGTAGATCATGAATCCCATTTATCACAAAACTATCTTTGTGATAATCCCAAATCGAATTGATAAGTTTTATGGAATTGGCATATGCATGAAAAAACTTAGTATTTATATCTCCAAAGGCCAACCAATTTAACCGGCTCTTCTGCCTCCATGTCTCTTCTTCCAGTCTCAGGAGTGTCAATTTCCTTTGTTCTTTTTCTAGTATTAGCGACCTGTCTACCTCCTCCTCAAAACCCTCTGGGTGATTTGTATACAAAGTATCCATATCTCTTTCAATCTTAACCAATTCTTCCTTTGCTGCCAACTTTTTCTTTCTTTCCCATTTTATTACCAAATTCTTAAGTACCTTTAACGTTTTTACCAGTGCATCCATAGGTTTTAAAATCTCATTTCCGAGCAGACCATTCCAACTTGTTATTATTAAATTTTCAAAATCTGGATCTTCAAGCCAAACTGAATTAAATTTAAAAGGATAGCGAGTTTGTCCTAAATATTTTTCCAAGTGTAGAATAACCGGCATATGATCCAAGATTTTAGTATTACAAACCCAAGATCTGTATCTTATCCCTGACATCACTAGATCCTCAGAGATAAAAAAATGATCCAATCTCTTTGTGATATAGTTATGTCTTCTTCTGTCATTTCGCCACATAGGAAGCACTTTGAGAGGTTCAACATCCACCAATCCCTCAACTTGAAACAACTGATTAAAAAAAATTGTAAAGGGTCGGATCTAGCATGGTCTCCCTACACTTCTCTGCTTGAGGTAGTAAGGTTTAGGTCTCCTCCAATTATCAGATTTTGTTCTTTAAGAATCCCCACTCTTTTTTTGTTTTCCCAAAACACCTCTCTCTGAGCATAAGGACCATAGCAATTTATCACTTTCAAGCTTTTATTTATATTTTTCACAAATCTCTCCAGCATTATTATCCCTGTAGAAGTAAGGAAAGCATTACAGTCATCCTTTACTGGGTTCCTAGCAGTCAACAAACCACCAGAAAGTCATAGAGAATACACACCGCAGAAATATCAATTGGGAAAGAGCTTCAAAAACAGTTCTTTCACTTTTTCTACACAGAGCATTGTCTCTTGTATAAGCAGGACATCCAGTTTTTCAATCTCAAGAAACCTTTTGAGGGCTAAGAATTTTGAATTGCCCCCCACTCCCCTAACATTTAGGGTAGAAATAATCATTTTTTAACCCTAGCTAGGGCCTTTTGTGCTCTAAGCGCTCTCAGAACTTCACTCATCACACCACTAGGAGAAGCACAATTTTCTTTTTCCTGTATTAGTTTTCTTGCATTTCTAATTTTTAGGGGGCGAGAAGTCTTTCTCCAGCCCACCACGGACAGCTCCCTTCAAAAAGGCATCTTCTCCCCTCAGGTTTGGATCTGACTTATCCCTATCCGATTCCTCCTTTCCTAACTTAGCGGCAATCTTTGGGACAGGATCCCCCCCATAAAAATCGGCAGAGGATCTCGGTTTAGCACAAAATTTAGCACCGAATCTTCAATTTCAGACAGAATACTTGGATCCTGTAAACTCACATGACTATGGGCTTCAGCAAAACCCACGACCTGTGAAGTTCACATATGGGACTCCGCCCTCCCCTCCAAGATCCTTCACTGTCTTTCAAAGAAAACATCGCAGGAATCGTAACGTCCCCTATACTTCCCTTCCCACAATTGGGGATCAATGCAAAGAAGGAAAAATCAGCCAAGAACTTACTCATAGGGACCCTCTCATCTCGAAACAAAACATCATCATCAATACCCCTAGCCCGAGCGCCCGACCTCTCCTCAATGCAAACGGTTTTTCCTTCTATAACCAAATCACCCCCCTTCCTCAAAGTTTTATCCCCCTTCACCAGAGTGCAACTCTGGTTCTCAAAAAACCAGGACAGAGCAATGTGCTCCTTTTCCTCCGAGGATTCTAAAACCTCCGCACACCCAGAGCTGGACGGTGAAGCTATGGGTTCTACCCTGTCATCCATCAACCCACACTCCCTCGGCCTTAAAATCAAATCTTCTAAAACAGATATCTCTTACCAACATCAACTATATTTAATCTGCAGTTTTCACACAACAGAAATCTTACCAATATCACCTATATTTAAGTTTGCAGTTTTCATACAGCAGATATCTGCTACCAACACCAACTATATTAAAATTTGCAGATTTAAGTTGATGAAGCTACAGTTTGGCCATTGCTATCAAATTTAAATCGAAGGCACAAAAAACCAGAAAAACAGGACGAGAATGATTAACCCCGCCGTCCGTTGTTGTTGTGAAAGATTCCCTGACAAAGGATTCAATAGGGGTGCAATCTCTTCTGTTTATTGTAGCGTTTGGCCGTTGCTATCAAATTAAGATCAAAAGCATAAAAAACCAGTAAACCAAGAGGAGAATGATTAACCCCGCCGTCCGTTGTTGCTGTGAAAGATTCCCTGACAGAGGATTCAATGAAGTGACAGGGGTGGACATTCTCTTCCGTTTATTGTAGAATTTGGCCGTTGCTATCAAATTAAGATCAAAAGCATAAAAAACGAGAAAACCAGGACGAGAATGATTAACCCCGCCGTTCGTTGTTGCTGTGAAAGATTCCCGGACAAAGTATTCAATGAAGTGATAAGGGGTGGGCGTTCTCTTCCGTTTATTGCAGGGTTGTCTCTATTACTTTTTGACGCAGTGGCGAGTTTGTCGTTTGGCATATCCGCACTCGGCTTTGCCATTGCACTTTTCCAGTGGGGTTTCACCAGCTTCTGAACAAGTCGTTGTACATGATCATACAGCTTTACAATATTTGCACGCCCACTTGTACAAGCTGCGCCAGCTTCTTGCTTTTTTGTATTTAAATAAATAAATAATTATTGTGGATAAGTGGGGAATGTGACCTCTGTGGTGTGGGTATTCGAATTTATATGCTTGCTTGGTGTAAATTTTTTTGTCGATACTAACAACAAAAGGAAAAATGTGGTGTCAATTGAGCCTTCTAAAGAAATATCTTAGAAGGAGAAACAAACATGTCTAGACAACGATCCCCTGCTAACGAACAACTCACCAATTTGGAAATTGTGCAAAGAAGCTTTTCCAATAATAAGCAAGCAACTTGGGAGATCCCGAGGAAAGGGAGGCAAGTCAAGATTTGGGAGGACAACATCTTGGGAGATCCCCTTTGGCCACCAGAGAAGAGCTAACTCTCCTGCGAACTTACAGACAAACAAAATCTGCACTCTTTTCGATATTACAAAATGGGATTCAGATGGCTCTTGGCAAGGTTGGAAGTGTCCAAATATGCTCCCTGCTCTTATCAGCTTGTGGAATCAGCTAATAGGTCTTCTTCGAGGGAAATCTCCATCCTCAAGAGATGTTAAGGATGAAAGAGGAAGGGGAGCGAAAGGAGGTAAGTACTCGGTCAAGTTAGGCTATCAGTCTCAGTTGTCTCACCTTCCTCTCCCACCAAAAGAGCCTCTTTGGAACTCTATTTAGAAAAGCAAGGTTGTTCCAAAAGTGAAAGAGTTCAGTTGGATTCTATGCCATAAGAGAATTTTAACATCAGAAAACCTAAAGAACCGAGGAATTCAAGGACCATCAAAGTGCGCTCTTTGCAAACAACATGAAGAAACTCAATCTCATCTCTTCCTAGATTGTGACTTCACAAAATAGGTATGGAGGATCCTTCAAGCAGTCTTGGTGGAGCATCCTTTATTTCCCTCTAGCTTTACTAAAGCTTACTCAACCTGGAAATGAAGGTACCCATCAAACTTTGTCAAAAAAACTCTGTTGAAATGTGTCTAGAATATCTTTCCCTTCTATGTGAACTGGAAACTTTCGTTGGCCACAAACAAAGAAAGGAAAGGAAGGTAGAAAACATAACCATTATAGGAGATTCCTCCCTTATTGTCCAAAGCATTTTTCGTCAAGTCCTCCCTCGCAATACCATCATCGAACAAATAATTCAGTGGATCCTAAATCTTAAGAAAAGTTACTCTCTTCCATAATGCGTCGTGAGCCTCCACCGAACTCGTGCGAATTTGAAATGATCCTTAGGGTGGTGAATTGGTATTTGCATCGCTCTAGTAATAAGTTTCTTCTCTCGTGGTGTTTTCAATGGTTTATTCTTCCAGCATGCTTCTCTCTAGGACTCAGTAAAGTCCCATTGGAATTTGCAGCTCTGACCCCCCCTTTCCCACCGATACTTGATAAGCATTTGGATACTATATAGGAGGCTCTGTCCAATTTATCCGTGAGTTTGGATGAGTGGAAACTGAAGGATCTATGCAGGGCTATCTTTGGACTAGATAATCATTCAATTAAAATAGCATAACAATATAGTAAATAATTAAATTACAATATCATAAAAATAAGAAATTATTATTGAGGTAGTTGCACAAAAATGTTGTGTTCAACTCTGATCAACCTTGATCTTCATAACAATACATATCCTCATAGAAAAAATAGTTAACTGTCCAGATTGAAGGCTTACACCAATTTATTTTAAAAAACTACTCAAGCATTTTGCATGCATTATTTAGTGAGACAATATATATCTAAACACTAACTGACATAAAAAAAACTGCAAATAGATTGCATCATGTCAGATGATTGACAAGACTGCATCAATTACCAACAAAAACGAGCTCTAGAATGATGACAACAAGAGAAAGCGCAAGAAATTGTAACTCAACAACAAAAGCACACAACAAGAAATAGAGAAACTCAAAGCTCACTCTGCAAGAGGTGGAGTTAAAGTGTCTTCAGGAACGAACCAAGGAACAAGTTTAGAAATTTCAATACAATTAATGTATTTCTTGCGATTCTCCTGATCTAACAATTATATACCATTGTTAAATACAAAATCGCTTCTACTAATATTCTTGCTGAAATTAAACCACGATCACAAAGTGAAATATCAAGAACACATAACACAAAAGTTTTTCCGGGAAAGCGTAAAGCTAAAAACCCCACTATCATATATTATGTATATCATGGATCATGAAACAATCTCATACAAAACTTTAATCCAAGAGCTCTTAGTACAATACAATCGTCTCACACTATCATACAAAAATTGTCAAATTCATGTGCCAATATTATGTCTCCAGACAACCTGTCTCCTTTGCACAATCCCTGCAATTAGAATTCTCACAATGAATTCGAATTGCCTAGTTTGCACATGCTCATGAGCATATCCACTGCATGTGTGATTGCATGAGTGCACTTCACTCAAATCACAACTGATAGCCAAACTGTCCCTTTCACATGTTATCTCCACTGGGTCTCTACTGGATCTGACATGCATGTAGTTAATCATGGTGAATCTTCAGTTGCATGTGAGTTCACTGATTTTGAATTAATTAATAATTAATTCACTAAACTCTCACTAGTGTAAGTTCAGTTACAACTAGTACAACTGGGCTTAACTCACTTAACTGAGTTAAAATACTTCACAACTCTCATAACTACACTTATAACTCTGTTACAACTTCAAGTCACCTCCATGTCTTACCAGCCAACCTTTAAACTCAAATTTCCCATAGTTAACTGATTTGTCATTTCAGTTAATTATTTCAAGTAATTATGAGATAATAGATTAATATTTATTATCCAATTTATTTAAGGGAAAAGTAAATTAGACACATGTTTCTTGTTGACTTTTCAACAACAAGATCACCAAATTATGATACTGAAAGGGACATCATGTATCTTGAAGTAGACAATATTTCGCCACTTTGTGTCCTCGGGAGAAATATCTGGTCTGGGCATAATTCGAATGGTTCTAAAGACCATGATGGAAGAGAAGAAGAAATGGTCAATCAGACCAATCTCCTGAAAGAGACACATCAAGGAAGCAACCAACATTCCACGACACTAGGAACCAAGCCTGGAGGATGGGAACAAAGCAACTACCATGATTTTATGTGAATAGTATGTTTTGTAAAAAAAAAAAATTGGGTTTTAGCTTTGTCAAAATATACAATAGTCACTATGTTCAGGCATGAATTTGTTTCTACTTAGGGAAGAATTTTGAATCTGGCATATGATGTAATATCTCAGATCAAGCCTTTGTGCTAGGACTCATTAATGTTTGTAACTCTTTGCAGGATGGATGACCAGGCCACAATCTCCCCCTTCTTTTTTAATATAAACTAGTACCCGTTCTTGTAAAAAAAATATACATCGATGTGACCTTTGGATTTATCTTCCAAGGTCTCTTGGACTTCTAATAAAATTTCCTATTACTTGACTATTCATATTTTTTCAAGTAAGTAACTCTAACATATTACATTTCCAACATTCCCCCACTTAATTTAAAGGGGTGTATGTGAGTCCAAGATGAGAGTTGAAGTCTGGGAGTGTGTAGTTGAAATTTGGAAGTGGACAACTACCAATGGTTGAATGTGCTCTTTGAATCTGGTGTTTTTGGGATGACCACAAACCGAATGGTTAGCAGAAGTTGATTTCTTCGACTAAATGGTGGTGGTGGTTTAAGCAAGACCACAAACCAATCTGGTGGTTGAAGGATGACTGCAAATTTTAGAACCTAGCTCTAGACTCAATGGTTTCTAGAACATTTCCTAAGTTAGCTAGAAGTTGGAAGTTGATGTCTTCTGCTAATTGGAAGTGCTCTCAAATGATTGTTTAAAAAAGACCATAAACTGTTTTGTCGAAGTTGAAAGTCTTCTACCAAGTGGAGTTTTAAGGAAAACCACAAACCATTGTCTAGCAAAGGTTGCAATTCTTCTACTAAATGGTGGTTTAAGGAAAACCACAAACCAATCACGCTCATTTTTCATGCTTTCTTGTTGTTCCTCGATTGATATGACTTTGAAACTTGAAGCCCGACTTTCAATTGTTGATGTTGTTCACCCTTGTTAGGTACAAGGTGAGAAGATGTAAATCCTTTCACTGCAAGATGCATCAATATCTGAGAATGAATTATTCGATATGATTGATATATCTTCTTGACTATTGATGACCATTTCCAAGAAGTGATCCAACCATAGTGTTTCTTTACTCTTTCATATTTCTTTTTTTAAGAAAATTTGTTTGAAGGATGTTTGTGCTTTCCATAATGCTCACAAGGATGAAGATCGAAGCATTGATCTTCCATGTGGCCAAATTGATGACGATGCTAGAATTTCAAATATTTTCTTGAACTAGAGCAGGTGAATATGAACCTTCTTGAAGCAATCCAACACTCTAGAACTAGATCGGTTTGGTATAATCCAAAATATGAAAGGTGACTTCGTTTTCATATCCAATACCGATTTTGTGCTTATTGTTTATGATTTCTTCTCAAGGTCCGATGATTGGCTTTGAAAGAGGAAGCCAATCTTCATTTATACTTGAATCTGAAGCCGTCTCACTGATTTTCTTCTCTACTGGCTATTGATATGAATCAACATCATCATCTTTTTCAAAAAGAGGGTTGCCCTGAACAAGGACTATTTCAAAATGTCTAAGATTATTTTTCTCAAGTGCATCGTGAAGAAGTTGAATATGAGTTTGCATTAGTGCTACTTTGGATTGTGAAACTTGCAAGCATGTTAAAACAAATTGCAAAGTTGTTTTGTCACTGGTGACTATATTTTTCATATAAGAGAGTATTAGAATGTTCAGTAACTCTAATAATTCGTCCATTCTAGCCATATAGATACAAAACTAGGCTTCACATGGTTTCTTGTAGCTCTACCCTTTAACATTCAGACTCAAAAATGAAAACTCAACTATGCAGACTCAACAAATGAAGGGTGTGAGCTTCTACTAAAAATGCAATTGTTTACAAGAAAAATACAAGCAAACTTACAAAAGAAAACGTGTTTGCAAGTATACCTTGATTCTGGAGTTGAGTTGGTTCAAATCCCACTTTTGACAACATTGTCCTCCATGTTAAACTCAATTATTCATTCATATCACCTGTCAATGCTAAGTGCTCATTAACATATACAAACTCAACTAAGTGAAACATTAAATATCAAAAGAAAACATGAATTCTCGCAAACCATACTTCATGAGATTGTGTCGAATCTTTAGTTGTTTGTTGATTATGCTATCATCAATGGGATTCTAATACTACAAATTCAATATTATAGAGGTTTAGTTACCAACCAAGATCAGAGATGCATGCATATTGATATAATTCAATGAAACTCAACTTCAAGTCATGTCAGAGAGAAACCATTGGAGAACCTCCACCATGTGTGCTAAGCAAAACCCTTGCAAGAGAATATATTTCAGGTGAGCTATCATTGTTGGGCATTATACATGCATAATGTGTTTATTTATAAGAGAATTTAGACTCAGACTTCAACTCTCATCTCTAGGCATAAACGAGTAGAAACCCTATAAATATGCCAACAATATTCATAGGAATGCCAACCGTCTTCATAGGAATGCCAATGGTCAAGATGAAATAACCTATGAGTGTTTTGAATTCATGGAATAACCCTCAAATTTACATGGAGATGCATACCTCCATGAAAAATTTAGAGGAGAGGAAACACACATGATGCTAAGGAAATAAGACCAAACATCCATGGGGAAATTAGCAAATCACCTAGCCCCACATTTTGAATCCATGGTTGTGGAAATTGTCACTATGAACATGTAGAAAAGCACAAAAAGATGATTGGGGATGGTTGGATCTGATCTCTTGTCTTAGTTGTATCGGATATGCAACCATGTATTCTTTGTTGGAACACAAACTTAGGAAATTTAATGAAAACCCTAATTGAGGATTGGTCATGAGTGTAACAGACGAAGGTGCAAGGTGAGTCCATTGAAGGAGATAGGGTAGATAGGGCACAACCTACTGAACCCTAATATGATCGAAGTGACCAATTGAGAGTTGAATCCACCTATCACTGTCTTGCAGTTGTTTTTAAGATCATAGAAGCCATTTCTACGATTTACAGTTGTTTATACACTAATCAAGGTAGAAATGACACATCCATTTCTAGTTACAAACTACAATATTGATATGGAGAGCCCAATTTCAGATTAAAACTAGAGCATAGCCACTCTTGCTATTACTACATTGTTGAAAATAGGAAATGAGTCAAGTGTGGATCGTTTGATGAAGAAAATTACAAATTTTATGTCAGATATGGTAGATGAGTTCAATATTGTTATTGTGGAAGTGATTCTATCTTTGTGCTTAAAATTTCCATAGAAGTATCGATCACTAATGAAATTTCTAAGTAATATACTTAAAGAAGAAGGGGGGGTGGAGAAAATTAGGGTAATCGTTGGTCTCACTTCGTGTGAGGAATTCCACTAGTAGATATTATTGTGCGTGATGGAATGTAATGGTATCATTATGTGTGATGGAATGTCACTGGAGTGAAAAACAATTGGATAGATTCATGAGAGTGATTGACGAAGGGCGACGGGAGCCAACGATCGACAGATACTCAAATTAGGGTTTCTGTATTAGGGTTTTGCAGACTGATTTCCGCTATCCACTTGTAGAAGAATACCTCATATCTAACACCAAAGGAGGGCAGTAGTGGTTCTCAGGAAGACTAATGTAGCCAAGGAATAACCATAGGTGTTTCTACTTGTAGGTAGATGGTCAGGGAATAACCATAGATTAAATGCATGTGGTAGACTAGCAGGCTAGCAGGCAGAGAGAGGGTGTTTTTGGACACATGGAGACTGCTCAGATGCTATGGACAACTACATAGCATATTCCAGTCCTAGAAAACTATAGGCTCTAATACCACTATTAGAAAGGGGAAATAGATATGCGTGAGTTGCATTAATTTATCAATATGTTAAAGATATAAATACATCGATGTGACCTTTGGAATCATCTTCCAATGTCTCTTGGAATTCTAATAGGGTGAGTGCAAGAAGTTGATGGATACAAAAGTGGAAATGGGGTGCAAAGGAATGTATACACGTAGGAACGCGTGTTTTCCTTGAAACACACATGTAGGAATGCATGCACATTCCTAGACACATGCATGCATTCTTAATCTAACAACCTTTGTACTCACTGAACCGCCACATAGACTTGAAAACTTGGATTGTTTAGGAACGTGCATGCATTCTAGAGAAACACATGTTCAAGAACATTCATGCATTCCTAAAAAAATTAAAATTATAATAATTCACACGCGATTTAGGAACCCGCACGTGTTCCTAAAGCACACACATTATTAGGAACATGAATGGGCACACATTCCTGTTAACATGAAATCTCTCTCTCTCTCTCTCTCTCTCTCTCTCTCTCTCTCTCTCTCTCCATATACCCCCTTCTTGATCCGGATTATTTTTGGCACGAAATGAGAGCGGAGATATAATAAAGAAATGTACAGAGATATCTTAGATATCCAATATTGTAACAGAAATGTATTAGATATGCAACCATAAACACAAATATGCAGTAATAGATGATTTCTATTAACGAGAGAAAATGTACAAAGACTATAAAATACAAAGTGAAAGACTTGCTAGAATGGTGGCAACTTATCTCTGAGAAGAGATATGACGGCTACTCGGATACGTGAGAATATGATCTTAAAATGAGCCTCCAAAGGCATTTTTATCATAAATAAAATCCAAAACCCTAACCCCGAAAGATGAAAAGACAACAATTTTGTGGACCCCATTTTGGGTAGTTTGGTGTATCAAATTCTTGGGGGCGTAACTTTGGCATACAATCTTTGTTTGGGGAACACAATAGCTCATTAGAAAGGTATCGTCCAGGAGATTCATTTTGGGGGCTCAACCAAAGCCTTTGGCTATCATTGAGAAGCTCGATCCTAAAAAAACCTTCATTTAGGCCCTCAAAATGGCCCCGGACGTTAAAAACTGCTAAAAATAGCAAATTACCAAAATTGCCAGAAAATTGTTTTGGGCTAGTTGGAAAAGGTGGGTGGCCACCGATATCCACCTGGATCACTTCTTCCCCCCTCTCTTTCCCTTCCCATATTCCCCCATTTCAACCCTCTCTCCATTTATCTTCCTCTCTTTCTCTAACCACCCTCCCCCTATCTCTCGCCCGTTATCTCCCCATCTCTCTCTCCCTCTCCCTTTCTCTCTACCCTGTTGTCCCTACTCTTCTTGACTCCCTCTTCCCCTCTATCTCTCTCCCCCGTTGTCCCCCCCTTCTCTATCCCTCTATATCTCTACCCCACTCACTCTCTATGTCTTCTCTCCACCTTATTCCCTCTCTCTCTCTCTCTCAATCCTGCCCCCCACTCTCTCTCTTTCTCTCCCACTTTCTCTTTCCTTCCCTCTTTCCCTCTCTCTCTCCATTCTCCTCTCTTTTCCCATCTCTCTCTTTACCTCTCTCTACCTATCTCTCTTTAACTCCCTCTCTCCTCTGATCCCTCTCTCTCACTTTCTCCCTCTCCCTCCCTCTCTTCCCCCCTCCTACTCTCTCTATATATATCTACCTCTCTCTCCCTATTGCTCGCTCGATATCTCCCCCCATTTCCCCCCTCTCTATCCCCTCTCCCTCTATCTCCCCATCTCTCTCTTTACCTCTCTCTCTTCCCCTCCATCCCTTGCCCCCTCACTACCATAGTCTCTCTTCCTCCCTTTGTCCTTCCTTCCCTCTCTCTCTCTCTCTCTCTCTCTCAAACTGTCTACCCCTCCCTCTTCTTTCCCCTCTCTCCCTTTACCTCTCTCTCCCTCTCTCTCTCTAACCTCCTATCTCCTCCCATCCATCTCTCTCACCTTTTTCCCTCCCCCCTCTCTCCCTCCCTCCCTTTCTCTATCTCTCTCTCTCTACCCCTCTCTTTCTATCTCCCTCTTTCTCATTCCCCCTTCCCCCACTTTCCCCTCTCTCCTTTTTTACCTCTCTCTCTCTCTCTCTATCCTACATTTACCCCTCTCTCCCCCTAACTCCCTCTCTCTCTCTCTCTCATATACCCCTCTCTCATGGAGAGAGAGAGAGAGAGAGAGAGAGAGAGAGAGATGGGGTGGGAGAGAGGGAGAGAGGGAGGTGGAGTGTAATGTCTCCCACCTCTTGATGAAGAGGTTTGGAGAGACTCGGTAGTCTAGCTATCCCCACTAGACTATAGTCTTAGGCATATTGGGGGAAAAGTCAACCAGAAGACATAACATTCTATTATTAAGTTGACTTTGTGTGGAAAGGGATAACTTAATGAAATAAAAGAAAATGTGAGTTAAGGTTAAGAGTTAACCATAGGGGTTAACTAACTCAATAGATGAATAGACTGGAGCTATAAAGGAAAGGGAAGGATGCACTCCTAATTCATTCTGGATTATTATCTTATTTGCATTGGAGCTCATGAGCACAATCAATTTTGAGGGTTTTGAGTCTAAAACCCTAGAGATCAACTCTATGGTGAAATATCCCACCTTTCCTGATCCAGGCTTGGTCCCAGAGGTGAAATAATCCTCCCATACCATTCTACAATGTTGTAGGGTTTATTCTACAAGAAGATTCTAGTCTAGGGTGTTGTTAGCGATTATTTTTGTCATTAGGCGCAGATGCACCCAGGTCTACAGGATGATCGGGAAACACCCAAGTGTAGCAACGGAAGGACCCAACTTTCCGGTTACGATTCAAGTGAGCGGGAAAAGTTTGATATCAACAGTCGAGACCCATCCGCGAAGCTGATCAATGGTCATCGGGATCTCAGGGCTACCAAGTTACCCGACATATAACACCAAAGGAAGCCCTTATATTTCAAGGTTGAATCTGGGTCGTCCGATCCAGTGACGCGTGGCGCAATATCTGACCGCGTCGGCGTTTCAATGGTCGGGACTTCATGGGGTGAGAGTTTCGTGTTGTTCGAAACCCCGAACCCCGAAATGTCGATAGCGCCCAGGACAGGGCCCGTGGTTTTGGCATCTGGTCGTAAAGGAGCAGGTCTCGAGGAGGGGCGCTTATGTTTATGGAAAAGTCTCAGTCGTTCATCCTAAGGACGGGTGTCGCAAGATCTGACCGCGTCGGCGTTTCGGCGGTCGGGAGTTCATGGGGTAAGAGTTTCGTGTTGTTCAACATCGTGAAACCCCGAACCCTGATAGCCCCAAAAAGGCATAGAAGCTGGGGCCAGCGACTTCACGAAGCATTTTCAGCCGTCCATTCTAAGAGGACACCTGGCGATAAAATGATCCCTCTCGGTGTTTCGCTCATCGCTATTTTGATCAACAAGGATTAGTCCTTTCATATTCGCGAACGCCGAAATCATATGGTCACAGCCCATGGTTACAGGTAGAGAGGAAGGAGATTCATAAATAAGGCCAAAGGTGCCGAGTTCAGTTGCAAAGGGGATTATCGCTACCTCCAAGCGCCGGCGGGCCCGATCCCAATACTATTTCTAGCATTGAAGAAAATAAAGGCAGAAGCGGGTGGTTGAAGCCTCCTTTCAGTCATTAAGTAAGGGGAATGGAGGGTCTGGTGAGCTGCCTGCTCGCAGGGGGTCCTCTGTATCCATTTTCTCGAAGAAACCATACCGAAGTCTTCAGCTCGACAGAGAAGTCTGCACACGCTATCCGAACACTTCATAGCTCAGCTACCCTCCTTACAGGAGCCATGCGTAGTTAAGGTGGCATTTAAAGAAGGATATTAGTACGATTTTGATTGAAGGGACACCCAACCTTGGGTGACTGAGGCACGCCTCTGTGAGGAGAATTTTCTTGAGTATATAAACTCAGTCTTTGTTTTTTTGTAAGCATCAATGGTTGAGCAGAGCTCCCTACTGTAATGTTTTAGCAGCTATTGTAGCTTTCAGCTTATGCATCTTTATATGGGATTTCTTGTTTTATGACAGACAGTTCTTCTTACTCCGTCTAATTTTCATCTCATGCTAAGAGGGTTCATGAACGATTGACTCGTGCAAATTATTGCAGTTCTGTTATGATAAAGGATTTATGATTACATAATTGTGTCCTCTGGCTTTGCGTTTGAATGTAAGCCGATCTTGTGTTTAAATGCCTCCTTCTACAGTCTGTTAGAAACCTGTTGTTTATAACAGACCTCCGCTTTTCTCTTGTATAAGTCTTCCGCCTGTTCACCCTTTACTACAGCTCACTGCCTGAAATTTACGCAAGACCTCACTTGCTCATGCATACCTGGCCTGGTTTCAGAGTTGGAACACTATTGTTTTGAGTTTACCTCCATTCGATCACCCATCTATAAACAACCATGACATAAAACTGATGGGCGTCGGGCTCTGCTCCTGCTAGCAATCCAGGAGTGACTTCTGTCGCCAACATTTCTGGCACCGTTGCCGGGGACGAAGTTGAATATTTTCCCCGGGATTGATGACAACGATTAACTGATTCTGAAGGTGCATCAGATATCAGAATTATCAAGATTGCTGTTGTGCACCTGGCGACTCCATTGTGACGGCTCCGTTGGGGAGAGCCCTGCTCTATTAATTGTGGCTTTCAGATGCAGACACACGCGGTCTCACCCACAGCTGTCCCTAGCTACACCTCAAACCGTTCCAGAGGTGGTTCTCAGAAAGGGAAAGGCTCCTGAAGAAGAAGCTTCCACCACCGAAACAGGTAATCTACCATCTCCTTATGTAAGAACTCCTTTTTCTCCTCCTCCGTTTCTTAATAGACCTCCTTCAGAAGTTTCCCGTTCCCTGAAATTTGGGAGTGTTCCTACTGAGTTTTCCCCTCATGGTCTGGGATTGGAGGGAGAAATCCTTGTCACTCCCCTCTCCTCTGAAGTTGTACCTTGGCGTAGACCCAGGACCACAGAATATTTCCCCACTCCTGCACAAGGAGGAGCACCTCCTGACTTGAACTCGTTAGCTTTCTCCTTAAATCCTCTCTTATTTCCCACTCCCATTAAGAACTCATCCATAGTATCCAAGTTCCGAGGTATTTCTCCTCCGAGTTCCCCTTTACATAATATCCATATGGCCGGAGCAAACCCCCCTATGACCGCAATCAAGGCCATCATAGCCGCTAGGTATGCTCCTCTTATATTACAACAGCTTCTCAATGCACTCCCACAAGATGGATACCTAAAGCAACTGCCCAAGTTTACAGGCGAGGGGGACATAGCTGCTGAAGAAGACCTAGCAGCCTTTTATACTTTCGCAGATGATAATGTTATCATGCACGCAAACGTATGGATGAGGATTTTTGTCCATAGTCTCCAAGGAGAGGCTAGGAAATGGTTCAAGGCCCTGCCTCCTAGATCTATTGATGGGATCGAAGCTTTAGATAGTACCTTTTTGAGACAGTGGGGAGATAAAAAATATTTCATGTATTACATGACAGAGTTTGGGTCGTTGAAGAGAAAGGAAGGAGAGTCTGTCTCCGACTTCTCCAACAGATTTAATAAAATGTACAATAGAATCCTTGCTGAGATAAAACCCTCCGAAGCCTCTGCAAGGAACACTTACTCTAGCACTTTTGATCCTGATTTCTGCCTACTGCTAAGGGAGAGAAGGGCTGCTACGCTGGCCCACATGCATGATGCGGCCTTGGAGGTAGAATCTAACATATTGGCTATCAACTGACTCAGGAAAGCAGGTGATAGAAATACGCCCAAGAACAGGCATGAAACTTCCTCATCCAGTTCCTCTCCCCTGCCCCATCAGACAGATGAGACATCTAGAGCGATAAAATCGCTCGCTGCCAAGATGGAGAGGTGGGAATTAGAGGGGAAGCCCATGTACAGAAATCCCCAGAACACTGATAATAGAGGTTTCAGACGACCTACTAACCATATGCCTCAGGTTTTCCCGAGGGAACAAAGGGGAAAAGATAGAGATGATCAAAAGGATCAAACCCCCCTCCAAAACAACCTAGTTGATCATGAGGAAAGAGAGGAGATAGATGAGTTTGGCCCTGGAATTCACTGTATCGAAGAAACTCCCCCTTTTCCCCATTTGACGCAGTCCGCATATGAAAAATCACTGATGAGTGCTCAAATTCATGATTTGGGGAAAGAACAGAGGGCTGGTCACACTTCTAACAGATATAATCTCAGATCGAGAAGGAAATAAGGAGACTTTGACAGCCCAGACCAACCTCTCATAGAAGAAAAACCTACTAGATCTGCAGCAGCCGCTACTAAAGATAAAAGAGCTCAGAGCGCTTTGCCAGTAGTCAAAGAACCCGGCACCGAGGTAAGGGAAGCTCCTAATCCCTTTCCATCCTTTAATTTTGAACATGAAATTCAAAATATCGGGATCCCCGTCCCCCTCTCAGAGCTAGTTAAAAACGAAGATTTTAAAAGATCCCTCTCCAAGCTGCTACAATCTGAGTCCCCCCAGTCCCCCTCTGACTCAGTAAACCTTCAATATGAGAAGCCAGCCGTCATCTTAGGCCCCATGGTAGAAGACAGAGATGACTCATCCCTCCCCTTCTACACATCCCTGAACATACATGATAAAGTGTTGCATAACTGCCTCATGGATCCAGGGGCTTCCCATAACCTTATGCCAAAAATAGTCATGGAAGAATTGGGACTAGAGGTGATAAGAACTTATCATGATTTATATTCTTTCGATTCAAGGAGAGTGCAGTGCCTAGGAGTTATCAAAGACCTGGTGGTTTCCCTGTTTCAGCTGCCCATGAAAAGTGTGGTCATGGATATTGTGGTAGCCGACGTCCCCCCCAAATTCGGTATGTTGTTGTCTAGATCGTGGATCAAAAAAATGGGAGGGACGCTACAGATGGATCTCACATACGCCACCATTCCGATCTTCGAAGGGGAACAAAGGAGATTATACAGAGAAGCCCAACTATCCTATATTGTTAGTGATGACGCAGACCCTACCAATCACCCCATCTTTGCACTTGACACTGACTTGGGGTCTAGTTTGCTGCAGCTTACCGATGCCACTGAAACCTCTTTACTAATCAGAAAACATCCCAGCCCTGATCATCTGATTTCCCCTCAAAGATCCTCTATGTGGAAGATGTTTTTTGACGGAGCTTACTCTAGCGAAGGCGCTGGCGCTGGAGTGGTTTTCATATCACCTTGTCAAGAAGTCGTGTCCCTGTCATACAAGATGGAATTTGAAGCCACCAACAATGTGGCAGAGTATGAAGCTCTTGTTCTGGGTATGAGGTCCATGAAGGAAATGGGAATCGAAGAGATAGCACTATTCGGAGATGCTAAGTTGATTATTCAGTAGGTAAGGAATGCTTATCGTGCCCATAATCCCCGGCTCAGAAATTATCGGAATGAAGTATGGGACCTTATTGATAATTTCTTCTTCGCTTTTAACATTTCTTTCATTCTGAGGGGAGAAAATACTGTGGCCGATTCTTTAGCTGTCTCAGCTAGCTTGCTCAAATTTCCTCTATCGCCTATGGTAAAAAATGATGTTGATATAATATATAGGCCCTCGGTGCCGGACAATGTCAAACATTGGAAGGTGTTCGAGGATGATTCGAAACTCGAAAGGTTTCTCCAATCAGTTGACGAATTTTCTGCATTGCATATTGACTAGGATCCCGACCTAGAAGGTGACCCTCGTCCTGAGGAGTTTTTAAATAAAATCACTAATCACCAGATCATTCAACTACCCAGCAATCACATTCCGAGAGGACTTGTCCCTTTAGAAATATTGTTCGATGGGAATGATGTTCCAGTAAAGGGAAAGGCCTCAAATGAAGATGCTGATACAACCGAATGCAACATTGGTTCGCAGGAGGAGCCTAGATTCGTCAAACTGTCAAGCAGTTTGACCAGAGAACAGAGGGCCGAATATACGCAGTTGTTGCGAGAGTTCATCGATGTGTTTTCATGGACATACGAAGAACTCAAGATGTATTACACATCTATCATCGAGCACAAGATCCCGTTGAAGGAAGAGGCTAGGCCATTCAGACAGAAGCTAAGACAGATAAATCCCATGTTGCTTCCCGTCATGGAGAAGGAAGTTAAAAAGTTGTTGGATGCATGAATCATTGTCCCCTTGAGATATTCCAAGTGGGTGGCCAACTTGGTCCTAGTAAGGAAGAAAAGCGGAGAAATCAGGCTTTGTGTCGATTTCAGGAACCTGAATAGAAGCTCAAAGAAAGACAATTACCCCCTACCTAAGATGGAACATATATTGCAAAGGGTAACTGGTGCATCCAGGATATCCATGATCGATGGGTTTTCTGGATATAATCAGATATCGGTCATGCCTGAGGACAGGGAGAAGACAAACTTCACCACTCCTTGGGGCACATTCATGTATGCCAAAATTCCATTTGGGTTGATGAATGTAGGAGAAACATTTTAGCGAGCCATGGACATAGCCTTCATCGGAAAAAAGGACCAGTTCGTAGTGATCTACCTAGATGACATCACGGTTTTCTCCAGGTCTGATAGAGAGCACCGCTGTCACTTAAGGAAAGTTTTCTCAAAATGTCGGAGATTTGGTCTTTCCCTAAACCCCAAGAAGTCCATGTTCGCTATGATGGAGGGCAAGCTGCTAGGCCATATAGTATCAGCGGAAGGAGTAAGAATTGACCCCAGCAGAGTGAAGGCAATTCAAGCCCTGTCACTTCCCAGGTCCAAAAAAGAGGTCCAGGCATTTCTAGGAAAGATTAACTTCCTGAGGAGATTCATCTCAAATTTTGCTAAATTGGTAAAACACATCACAACAATGCTCAGAAAGGGAAGCGAGGTGAGATGGACCGTTGAGCCTCGGGCATCTTTTGACTGGATAAAAAAGGCATTGACTGAGGCGCCTGTGCTAATCAGTCCTGATTATTCCAAAGATTTCCTAATTTTTTCCTTTGCTTCCTGGGATACAGTGGCGGCGGTCTTACTGCAGAAAAATGAGGAAGGGCGTGAGTAGCCCATTGCCTTCTTCAGCAGGGCGTTAAGAGACGTAGAGAGTAGGTATGAAATCATGGATAAGCAGGCCTATTCCTTAGTGAAATCTCTTAAAGCGTTCAGAGTCTATGTTTTGCATTCAAAAGTGACAACATATGTCCCTTCAACTTCCGTGAAGGACATCGTTGTGAAGCCCGACGTAGATGGGAAAAGAGGCCAATGGATCGCTAAAATTCTGGAATTTGACTTAGAGATAAAACCCACCAAGTTGGTTAAGGGGCAAGGTTTAGCCAAGCTACTGGCTGAATCTAACTGCGAAGCCTTGGGAGTTAGCTTCATCAATACTCGCTCAGGATCTCAGCAAGCTGAATCGCCCAGCCAATGCTCTCAAGATGGCTTATCGCTGGCTGAATGTGCCTGGTATCGTGAAATTCTGTATTTTCTGCAGGAGTTGAAGCCCCCTGATGGAATGGGAAAAAGAAAAGCAAGGGCTCTAAAGCTCAAGGCGGTCAGGTATTGCCTCATCGACCAAACCCTGTATTGGAAAGACCCTCTAGGGGAATTTCTGAGATGCCTGGACCCATAGGAGGTCCAGAAGGTTACATTTGATTTTCATAGTGGCCTTTGTGGAGGTCATCACTTCTAGAAGACCACAACCCACAAGATACTTCGAGCTGGGTATTATTGGCCCACTTTATTCCCCGATGTTTGCAGGGAGGTCATGGCTTGTACCAAATGTCAAAAGTTCTCAGGAAAGCAACAGCTCATGTCACTGCCATTAAAGCCTATAGTATCTTCAGCACCTTTTCAGCAGTGGGGGTTGGACTTCATTGGAGAAATTCATCCTCCCTCAAGTGGCCAACACAGATGGATTCTGACAGCAACAGATTATTTCACCAAGTGGATAGAAGCTGTCCCCACCAGAAGCGCATCACACAAAGTAATTATCAACTTCCTGGAGGATATCATAGCCAGATTTGGCTGTCCTAGCAGGATCGTCACCGATAACGCTTCTTCTTTCAGATCTGAGCCTCTAATCAAGTTCTGCGAACAGTTTCAGATATCACTAGTTCACTCTACCCCCTACTATCCCCAAGGCAACGGTTTAGCAGAGTCCTCCAACAAAAGCATGATAAAGATCATTAAAAGAATATTGGAGGACAAAAAAAGAGCCTGGGATGCAAAGTTGAAATTTTCTCTGTGGGCCGATCGTGTCCCAACGAAGAAGTCTCTGGGCACTTCGTCGTTTCAACTAGTCTACGGAGCAGAAGCAGTTTTCCCTACTCAGCTCGCCTTACCTGTGGCGAAGTTCTTTCAAGACTACGAGGGAGAACCAGATCATATGATTAGAAGAATTCATCAGATAGTGGAAGTACAGCAGATCAAAGAACAAGTGAGGGACACGACTTACAGTCATCAACAGAAGATCAAACATGCTTTTGACAGGAAGGTCAGGAAAAAGAAGTTCGAGATCGGGGATTTGGTATTTAAATGGGACACACCGAGACAGAATAAAGGCAAGCACAACAAGTTTGACGCCCTCTGGATCGGCCCCTTTAAAATCTCTGAGATTTTCTCTAACAACACATATGGATTGCAGGATCTGGAGGGTGAAGAGGTTTTCAATAGCCCAGTGAATGGACATTTTCTGAAAAGATGTTTTATTTGAGCCTTAGACGGCTCCTCTGTTTGTAAATATTGTCCTGTTTTCTTGTTTTATTTTATTTTTGCATGTTTTCCGGCTTAATAAGTGACTCCATAGCCTAATAGCAAGGCACTGAAGCTGCAGAAGGAGTTCTTAGAGCATCGCAGGGACGACTCTATCCCCCATGGAGCCTAATGTTAGCGATTATTTTTGTCATTAGGCGCAGATGCACCCAGGTCTGCAGGATGATCGGGAAACACCCAAGCGTAGCAGCGGAAGGACCCAACTTTCCGGTTACGAGTCAAGTGAGCGGGCAAAGTTTGATATCAACAGCCGAGACCCATCCGCGAAGCTGATCAACGGTCATCGGGAACTCGGGGCTACCAAGTTACCTGACATATAACACCAAAGGAAGGCCTTATATTTCAAGGTTGAATCTGGGTCGTCCGATCTAGTGATGCGTGGTGAAATATCTGACCGCGTCGGCGTTTCGGCGGTCGAGAGTTCATGGGGTGAGAGTTTTGTGTTGTTCGAAACCCCGAACCCTAAAATGCCGATAGCGCCCAGGACAGGGCCCATGGTTTTGGCATATGGTCGTAAAGGAGCAGGTCTTGAGGAGGGGCGCTTATGTTTATGGAAAAGTCTCATCCGTTCATCCTAAGGACGTGTGTCGCAAGACCTGACCACGACGACGTTTCGACGGTCGGGAGTTCATGGGGTAAGAGTTTCATGTTGTTCAACATCGCGAAACCCCGAACCCCGATAGCCCCAAAAAAGGCATAGAAGCTGGGGCCCGCGACTTCACGAAGCATTTTCAGCCATCCATTTTAAGAGGACACCTCGCAACAAACTGAGCCCTCTCGGCGTTTCGCTCATAGCTATTTCGATCAGCAAGGATTAGTCCTTTCATATTCGTGAACGCCGAAAGCATATGGTCACAGGCCATGGTTACTGGTAGAGAGGAAGGAGATGCATAAATAATGCCAAAGGCGCCGAGTTCAGTTGCAAAGGGTATTATCGCTACCTCCAGATGCCGGCGGGCCCGATCCCAATACTGTTTCTAGCATTGAAGAAAATAAAGGCAGAAGCGGGTGGTTGAAGCCTCCTTTTAGTCATTAAGTAAGGGGAATGGAGGGTCTGGTGAGCCTCCTGCTTGCAGGGGGTCCTGTGTATCCATTTTCTCGAAGAAACCATACCGAAGTCTTCAACTCGACAGAGAAGTCTGCACACGCTATCCGAACACTTAATAGATCAGCTACCCTCCTTACAGGAGCCATGCGTAGTTAAGGTGACATTTAAAGAAGGATATCAGTATGAGTTTGATTGAAGGGACACCCAGCCTTGGGTGACTGAGGAACGCCTCTGTGAGGAGAATTTTCTTGAGTATATAAACTCAGTCTTTGGTTTTTTGTAAGCATCGATGGTTGAGCAGAGCTCCCTACTGTAATGTTTTAGCAGCTATTCTAGATTTGAGCTTATGCATCTGTATATGGGATTTCTTGTTTTATGACAGACAGTTCTTCTTACTCCGTCTAATTTTCATCTCATGCTAAGAGGGTTCGTGAATGATTGACTCATGTGAATTATTGCAGTTATGTTATGATAAAGGATTTATGATTACATAATTGTGTCCTCTGGCTTTGCGTTTGAATGTAAGCCGATCTTGTGTTTAAATGCCTCCTTCTACAGTCTGTTAGAAACTTGTTGTTTATAACAGACCTCCACTTTTCTCTTGTATAAGTCTTCTTCCTGTTCACCCTTTACTACAGCTCACTACCTGAAATTTACGCAAGACCTCACTTGCTCATGCATACCTGGCCTGGTTTCAGAGTTGGAACACTATTGTTTTGAGTTTACCTCCATTCGATCACCCATCTATAAACAACCGTGACATAAAATTGATGGGCGTCGGGCTCTGCTCCTGCTAGCAATCCAGGAGCGACTTCCGTCGCCAACAGGTGCAACCTAGGGGGTTTCCATCTAGAGGGGTGCACCACCTTGAGGAGATTGATTCGATATGGAGGAAGGAGAGGTATTTTTGGAAAAGAAGCACATGGGTTTTCTTTATAGGGTCCCTAGTATCATTCTTGTTCTAGTTCGGAGGAGATTATCCTTGCAGTTTATTTTTGGGAGCTTGGCATGAATTGGAGAAGAGAGGGGCACATTGCAGAAAGAGGTTATCGGTGTTTAGTGGCTCAGATATTCATATATTGACTTGAGACTTTATCATATTTTTAGCATTGGCCTAATATACAATCTAGGAGATTTTGGTGGCATTTGGAGGCTCCTAGAAGGGAGAATGAATTCTCCTTGACTTAGTCAAACCAGGAGGGCGCAAACTAGTTGAGGGTTTGCCCAGTTGGAGGAATGGAACTTCTCAGTTCAGCTTGAGACATGGCCCAAGGGTTTCTATTAGCCCAATTTACATTCTGGGAGAGTTTTAAGGGATTCAAAGCTCAAGAAAGGGAGGGGCAAAACTTGAGGGTT
Source organism: Picea sitchensis (assembly GCA_010110895.2). Classification (NCBI taxonomy): domain Eukaryota; kingdom Viridiplantae; phylum Streptophyta; class Pinopsida; order Pinales; family Pinaceae; genus Picea; species Picea sitchensis. Next base: position 281,352 of record SNQJ01S0000168.1, on the reverse strand, counting down.
TATCAACATCCAAAGAAGGGCACAACTCAACCAGTTGGAGGGGTTTTGCAGAGTATTGATGGGGTATTATTATCTTCAGTATTATCTTACTTGTTGGTGGCCTTTGGAGGCTTGGATCTCTTCTCAAAAATCCTTTGGGAGGAACTTATCTTTGTATTGCTTATTATTGTATCGGTTGGCAACCAATTTTGAAATTATTGGGGCTTTTCTTCTAGATCTGTAGATCTCTTGTATATGGGATCTCCCTACTATCTAAACAAAGGTCAGATATGAAATTATTGGTTCTCTTCTGGTGTTATTTATATATATTGTCTTGTTTATGATTATATGCTTCATATCTATTGCTCAATCAACATTAAGTACTCCATAATGCACATCTTCATGAGTACACCTGCAAACACATAAACACACATAGAAAACAATAAACAGTTAGTGTTCCGAGCAAAAAAAATGGGTGAGGAAAATTACAATGGTATCATAGTATTGATCCTCCCATCCAGTGGGGATTATCACATGCATAAGTTCAGTGGAATTTACATGAGAAGACGTAGGAAGAAGACATGTGAGACAAAGGCAGAAATGGAGGGATCAAGTGAGGACAGTGAGCCACAGATTCTGGTAGGTTTCGCCAAGGAGTTACAACACTCCATAAACATGACTCAGAGCAACCTTGTGCATCATCTACAGGAGAAATAGGAAGCAGTGTGCAGGGGACATGTGGAAATGACAGAGACTCTAAAAAGAGTGAATGACAGCCATGATAGATTTTCGCAACTCCTGATGCAAATGACTCATGTAGGGAAGGGCCTGAAGGTTTATGCCAACAAATAACCTATTGGATCTCATGGAGGGACTAAACCTCAACATGAGCATATCTCTTGTTATCATACTGAGGGATAGAGTTATGAAGGAGGTGCACCCTAGGGGCACAGACACAATAGGACCACCCCTAGGCCCTATCTACCTACATTCTTGGATAATCAACCACATCACAACTATGAGGATGAGATTGAAGACAATTTTGAGCAGTATGCCAGGGAGTAGCATGCCTTAAGTGGAGGGTTTCAAAGGCAAGTCATACCAGATCAATATTGTGGGATCAAGTTTTGGGGAAAACTGAAACAATATCAAAGGCCTGACTATGAATTGGAGCGTAGCGCAGGCAAGATAGAAATTCCTTATTTTGATGTATCTTCTAAGGTGATTGCACAAGCATGGGTGCATAAGCTGGATACCTACCTACAACTTAACCCCATGAGGGAGATGGATGCCATCAAATTTTCCACCATGTACTTGGATGGCAAGGCTCATGATTAATGGTACCATGGGTTGGCCACATTGGTTCACAATCAGATTACGTCCTATACAGAGCTCACATAGAGGTTCATTGATAGATTTGACCAGGGGGACCTAGAGCTACCTTTTAGGGATATCACATAGCTTAGACAGACATGATCACTAGAGGTTTACATAGAAGAGTTCCAGAGGCTAGAAGTGATGGTACATGATGTGTCTCAAGGGAGACTTATGATGCTCTTCACAAAAGAGTTGATGGAATCCTTGAGGGGTTGGGTCAAGGATTTTAATACTACCAATTTTCATGATGCCATTTGGAAGACCAGGGACTTAGGATCAACAAAAAAGATGAGATTCGCCCCTAGACCTCCTAATCAAGGGGGTAGAGACCAAATACCTCCTATGAACCAAGGAGGGAGAGACCTAAGGGGGTTTGACCAAGGAAGGGGTAGGATGGATGAACCCACTAGGAAGGAATTGAGGAGGAAGCAATTGTGCTTCACCTACAAGGAACCATGGGACCCAACACACAAGTGAATGGGTAAGGGAAAATCCCACTACATTAAGGTGATTTCAGATGATGAGGAGGATGAATATTTCGGCCACCTATAAAACATGGAGGCCGAAACCCAAGACAGGAAAAAGAGGAATATGCAAGTCACAACCTTATAGTAGATGAGAAGATGACAATTACATCCATCAACGGGGTACCTAAATTCAACACCTTTAGGATGAGGGGAGTGCTACAAGGGAAGAAGGTCTCAGTTCTCATTGATGGTGTTTCCTCACTCAACTTCATTGAATTATCCTTACTACAAAGAAGGCATATACTGACAGTTGAGTTTGAGGGATTTCATGTGGAGGTAGCAAGGGGGTGCACCATGCCCTATGACAGGTACATTCCAGGAATGAAACTTACTTTGGGAAGCCATGATTTGGCATAGGATTTCTATGTTATGGACCTTCCAGACACCAACATCATCCTTGGAGTACAATGGCTTACTACATTAGGGCCAATAACCACAAATTATAAAACCATGGAGATGTCTTTCACAGAAGAAAATGGGAAAAAGGTGGTTCTCAGGGGTATGACAAGAAACACACCAAGGGTGGTAACAAAAAAATGCATGGAGGCCATATTTAGGAGGGAAGACATCATTTATGCAGCAAAATGTAAAATATTAGTCAGGGTAGACAAGAAGGGAGAAACACACTACTCACCCGAGATCGAGAAAATCATGGATAGGCACAACAAGGTCTTTGAGGCTATACCACCAGGGGCACGGTCAGATAGGGGGTTTGAGCACATCATATATTTGGAGGAGGGCATGAAACCTGTCATCACCACTCCCTACAGGAACCCCAAGAAATACAAGGACGAAATTGAAAATGAAATTAAAGATTTGTTGGATATGGGCCACATTAGGCCAAGTTCCAATTCCTTTGCATCTTCAGTAGTGCTGGTGAAAAAGAAAGATGGGACAATGTGCATGTGCATTGACTACATGGATCTAAACAAAAAGACAATAAAAAACATATACCCCATCCCACAGATTGATGAGCTATTGGATGAGCTCAATGGGGTAGTATATTTCACAAAGATTGACTTTCACTCCGACTATCATTAGATAAAAATGAGGGAGAAAGATATCTCCAAGACTACTTTCCGGTGTCACTATGGACACTCTAAGTTTTTGGTCATGCCTTTTGGGCTGACTAATGAACCAACCACCTTCCAGTCATGCATGAATCATTTGTTCAACAAGTGGCTAAGGAAGTTGTGATTAGTCTTCTTTGATGATTTATTGATCTATATAAAAACTTGGGAGGAGCACCTTCAACATGTGGAACATATTTTGGCTATCATGGAGGATAAATATTTATATGCTAAGGAATCCAAATGTGAATTTGGGATGACAGAGGTCCTTTATCTAGGACACATCATTGGAATGAAGGGGGTATAGGTACACCAGGAAAAAATACAAGCTATACTTGACTGGCCCACACCTAGTACACTCACATAATTGAAGGGGTTTTGGGGCAACTGTTGTTATTACAGGATATTTGTGAAAGGTTTTTCTCAAATTTGCGCACCTTTGACCAATTTGACCAAGAGGGGGGCATTCAAGAGGAGCCCAAAAGCATAGTGCACCCTTGAAAAAATGAAGAAAGTGATGAGTTCATGTCTAGTATTGGCCTTACCATATTTCGCACAACCCTTCACAGTAGAGTGTGATGCCTCAGGGGAAGGCATTGGAGAAGTTGATCGAGGAGACAGGTCCATAATTGCTTGTGGGAAAGCAATGCCTTCCCCTGAGGCATCACACTCTACTGTCTAGGGAGACTTGGGAAGGGAAATAGTTGATCGAGGAGACAGGTCCATAATTGCTTGTGGGAAAGCAATTTCTAGCAGAGGAGACTGTAATGTCCCCCACCTATTGATGAAGAGTTTTAGAGAGACTTAGTAGTCTAGCTATCTCCACTAGACTATAGTCTCGGGCATATTGGGGAAAAAGTCAACCAGAAGACATAACATTATATTATTAAGTTGACTTTGTGTGGAAAGGGATAACTCAATGAAAGAAAAGAAAAGGTGAGTTAAGGTTAAGAGTTAAACCTAGTGGTTAACTAACTCAACAACTGAATAGAATGGAGCTATAAAGGAAAGGGCAGGGCACACTCCTAATTCATTCTGGATTATTATCTTATTTGCATTAGAGCTCATGAGCATAATTAGTTTTGAGGGTTTTGAGTCTAAAACACTAGAGATCAACTCGGTGGTGAAATATCCCACCTTTCTTGATCTAGGCTTCATCCCAGAGGTGAAATAATCCTCCCATACCATTCTACAGTGTTGCAGGGTTTGTTCTACAGGAATATTCCAGGATAGGGCGCAACCTAGGGGGTTTCCAGCTAGGGGGGCGCACCACCTTGAGGAGATTGATTCAATCAGGAGGAAGGAGATGGATTTTTGGAAAAGGAGCACCTGGGTTTTCTTCGTAGGGTCCCTAACATCATTCTTAGTCTATTCTAGAGGAGATTATCCTTGCAGTTTATTTCTGGGAGATTGGCACAAATTGGAGAAGACAGGGGCGCATTGCAGAAAGATGTTATCAGTGTTTAGTGGTTGATATCTTCATAGATTGACTTGAGACTTCATCTTCTTGTTAGAATTGTTCCGATCTAAAATATGGGATATTTTGGTGGCATTTGGAGGCTCCTATAAGGGAGAACCAATTATCCTTGACTTAGTCAAACCAGGAGGGCGCAAACCAGTTGAGGATTTTCCCAATTGGAGGAGTAGAATTTATCATTTCAACTTGAGACTTGGCCCGAAGGTTTCTATTATCCTGATCTACATTCTGGGAGAGTTTGATGGGATTTAGAGCTCAACAAATGGAGGTATGAAACTTGAGGGTTTATTAGCATCTAGAGCAGGGCGCAACTCAGCCAGTTGGAGGAGTTTTGCAGAGTATTGATGGGGTATTCTTATCTTCATTCTTAGTTTGCTTGTTGGTGGCCTTTGGAGGCTTGGATATCTTCTCATATAGACTTTGGGAGGCACTTATCTTTGTACTTCTTACTATTGTATCAGTTGACATCCCATTTTGAAATTATTGGGGCTTTTCTTCCAAATTTGCAGATCTCTTGTATATGGGATCTCCCTACTATCTAAATAAAGGTCAGATCTTACATTATTGGTTCTCTTATGGTGTTATTTATATATATTGTCTTGTTTGTGATTATATTCTTCAGATATATTGCTCAATCAACATTAAGTAATCCATAATGCACATCTTCATGAGTACACTTGAAAACACATAAACAAACATAACAAACAATAAACAGTTAGTGTTCCGAGCAAAGCATTTGGCTCAGAAACATTACATGGAGGGTAGGGGAAGAGAAGAGGATGGTAGAGAGAGAGGGATGGAGGTAGGGAGAGGGGGATGGAGGTAGGGAGAGAGGAATGGAAGGGAAGATAGAGAAATAGAGAGAGGTAAAGAGCGAGAAGGGAGACATAGAGATAAGTATATAGGTAGAGAGTGATAGGGAGAGAGAATGAGGGGCCTAGAGAGGGAGAGGGAGATGGATGGAGAGAGAGAGATATGAGGAAGAGTTGTTTAGAGAGGGAAATAAGGAGAGATGGATAGATTACTAGAGAGAGAGAGAGAGAGGTGTGGGACATATAGTGGGAGGGGTGGAAAGAGAGAGGGAGTAGGGAGAGAAATATATGGAGGGAGAGAGAGGGGGAGAGAGTGGTAGAGGGAGAGGGAGAGAAGGGGAGAGAGTGAGTGAGAGTGAACGAGAGAGAGAAAGAGAGTGGCGAGAGAGAGAGAATGGTAGAGAGAGGGAGGGAGAGAATGAGAGAAAGGGAGGTGGGGAGAGAGAGTGATAAACAAAGAGAGGGAGAGAATGAGACAAATGGACGGGAGGAGACATATGTTTAGGGATAGAGAGAGAGAGAGGTGGGAAAGAGAGAATGGTAGAGAGAGAGAGAGAAGTAAAGAAGGATAGAGAGAGGGAGGGAGATAATGAGAGAAAAGTAGGGGGAGAGAGAGAGAGAGAGTGAT
>SNQJ01S0000168.1:237181-268673 GCA_010110895.2 Picea sitchensis | reverse complement strand
TGTGTGTGTGTGTGTGTGTGTGTGAGAGAGAGAGAGAGAGAGAGAGAGAGAGAGAGAGAGAGATAGAGAGAGAGAGATAGAGAGAGAGAGAGAGAGATCAATAAAATGTTCAATATTTCAAAAAAATATAAATCATATTTCAGTTATAAAGGAAAAACATATGAGCAAATACAAGGTGTTGCGATGGGCTCCCCATTGTCTCTAGTAGTAGCTAACATATACATGGAGCATTTAGAAACAAGGGCCATGAATTCTGCTCCACACAAACCAGACGCTTGGAAAATATATGTAGATGATGTCTTTGCAAAATGGAGTGATGGAAATGAGAATCTTGAAGAATTATTGAAACACCTCAATAGCCTCTAAGAGCACATCAAATTCACCATTGAAACAAAAGTAAAGAATCAAATACCATTTCTTAATATATTGCTCAACCAAAAGGTGATAACAAGATGGGGTATCAAGTATACACAAAATTGACTCACACAGAAAGATCCCTATATGCAAACTCTCACCACCATCCAACCCAAAAACAAGGAGTCACTCAAACTCTCGCCAAAAGATCTATTAGAATCTCAAATACTAATAATCTAGAACAAGAGTTGGAACATCTTCGAGAAGTCTTTCTGAAGAATGGTTACCATGATAGAAAAATAAAGAAGGTCATCCATAAATCCAAAAACAAAGGACATACACAGAGACTGGTGGACATGTCAACAATATCATTACCATACATCAAAGGGACCACAGATAAAATTGCTCATATTTTTAAAAGAAACAACATCAAAGTATGCTTCACTCCCCCGAGTACTATACATAACATGACTGACAGTGAAAAAGACACAGTGGACCCAAGACAACACAAAGGAGTGTATTCAATCCCTTGTTCATGTGGCAAAGAGTACATTGGTGAAATAGGTAGGTCACTAGAAATTCATCTAAAAGAGCATGTTGTTGATATATCAAGGAATATAACTAATAAGTTTGATCTTGCGAAACAATCACATCACTTTTCATCACATCTGCATAGAAAATGTGAAAATAATATCCAAGGAAGAACACTACACAAAAAGAAGAGTGGGAGAAGACATAGAAATAAAAAAGAGGAACAACACTTTGAATAAAGATGAAGGGCTCAAGCTCAACAACACTTGGAGGCCACTCATAATCAACTGAGAAACAACACAACATTAACACAAAGATGAGCCTAGGTTTTTTAAAGAATTAAAAATCACAGTGAGCCGACCTCACTCCTATCTAAAAAAAACCCTCCACTAGACTAATCATTAATCCATATTAATAACTCACACTCTTAACACTCTTCCTCTTTCCATTCTCAACATGGTGATCGCCTGAAGATGGGTTATCATCTAAGAAGTCTAAAACCTAGGGTTTAAAAAACTAACATACAGACTTCCATCTCTGATAATTCAACACCTGCTAATGATTTTCTTTATATCAATATAAATCATATTTTTTTGCGATCAGAATTTTATAAAAAACATACACAATAAATTCTAAAGACACACTCACTAAAACTCTAATCACAAAAGAGATCGAAAAGAGGAACAACACTTTGAATAGAGAAGAAGGGATCAAACTCAGCAACACCCGGAGGCCACTCATGTAATATCCCCAAGGACGAGCCCCAGTTGTATTTATGAATTGTAACATGTTTTGTAGGCTGGTGAGCCAAGTAATTATACACTGATAGGATTATGTGTTTATTAGATTGGAGAGCCTAGGTGTTAAAGGTCAAGAGACTGTTTTGTACAAGTAAATATTTGTATTATTAATATAAAAACATCGGTCCATGTAGACTGACCACGAATAAAGGGTATGGGGGACTAAGCTCCACTAGGCTGGGTAAGGGAGAGGGGGATGACGGGCTGGAAATAGGGAATAAGCTTAAGATCTTAAGTCCAAGAATAATTTATTGTTATTCTAAATGTTGATAGAAGGATATGATTATATCCTAAGTTCCTTTGGGAAGAGGGAATGACTTCCAAATGGAAAGGAACGTGCTTCATGAGCAACATGTGTCAGCTCAGGCACATGCAGTTTTAAGTGGGATTTTTTGTTGTTTGGGGGGGGGGGACTCACTAAGGTTTAGGCACACACACTTGGCTCTCACACTCTCACCATTCTCGCCATTCTCTGACCAGTCGACCACCTTTAACCTGAGGAGTTCACTCATGCACTGAGCAAGCACGTAGCCTGCCATTCCTCCATTGTTGAACCTGTGGTCATCGTGAACCTCTGTAACTTACACGTACTATATTTTTTCTGAGTCATGCTCTGCCTTACAGGAGTTCTTTTGTTGCCTTCACCCTTACCCGTTTGTCTTAGGAGCTGGATAGAAGAAATAGATTGTCAAGCCTGTGGTTTGAAAAGGCGGCTTGTCAGGCCCATGGATTGAAGAGGCAAGTTGTCAGGCCCGTGAGAAACTCTCTCCAGGTGAGAGAGTGTGTTGAGGAAGTGAATTCTCTTGAAGGGAGTCCAGTAGCAGCTACAAAGCTCTGAGAGTTCCTATCCGGCCTATTGCTGAAGCCCCGGAAGGGAGGTGGAGCATCTGATGAATTGTGTGATAGTGAAGGTGTATACTCCTGGGGTGGGACAGGCATGTGGGGGATGAGAGTCTATGAGAAGTGGGTGTAAGTGGCTCCTGAGATAATCCTTCCTGTTGAACTGTGTGACATTCTTGTTAGCCTTTCCAAGCCTAGGAATTCCTTTCCCAGTGTAGTTTAGTCCCATCTCGGGGGTGACCCACTGTTGAGAGTGATGAGTAGTGTGTCCTAAGGCTGGAAGGTTCGTGGAAGGTATGCACGTAGTCGATGGTCTTCACAATCCAAAGATAAGTATCAATTCTTTGTTTAATGATGATCTTTGTGCATGTATGTGATTCCTACAATGTTATCATGTGCCTTTGTTGCATGTATGATTTACGGTCAATTTCGCATGAGTTGGTATAGTAGTAGTATATTTTATTGCCTTTTATTTCATTAGAAATTCATGTAATATATATGCACTCCAGGATGAACAATTAACCTGCTATCAGAGATTAGCATTTTGTTGGTGGCATTACATGGCCCAGCCTAGGCGTTCCGGGCTGCCACAAAATGGTATTATAGTGAAATTCCACATTGATGTTGCCCTTGTTGTTGAGGGTCGGGGACGTTACAAATTGGTATCAAAACAAAAAATCAAAGATACATTCATTAGGTAGCGTTGCACGACAAATATTAAGGGTTGGGGATGTTACAAATTGGTATCAGAGCCAAGGTTTCAACACTGATCTTGGATGGGCCATGTTAGTGGAAGCTGAAGCAAAAGTTTCGAAAAAGAATTGTTATCGAAATGGGCAAAATTGAAGTTCAGGCCCATTTTTGAACATTGAGCCTGAATTAGACAATATAAGCGGTTATGGAATAAAAAATCCCAGAAAAAATTGTGGTTGAGAAGGAGAAAAATTGAATTTCATAGCATTCCAGAGTGCCAAGAGAGCACCTGGGCCGTGTTTGGAAGCTCAAGAGGTACAACGATTCGAGAAAGATAGCAGAGAAAAGAAACTACATTAACTGGGGGATTTGGAACCGCAAGGTTTGAATTTGGGCCGTGAAAAGGTTTGAAGTTGGGTCGTGGAAGGAGGGAGAAATGCTTATATGATCAACATAAAGGAAAGCCTACTTTTCAAAGAGCTTTGAGTGGACTTCCAGCTTTCCTTAGTGACAAGATCCAATATGATGATCCTAAAACTATGCAAGAAACCATAAGGAGGGCGAAATTCTTATATGATCAGCATAAAGGAAAACCTACTTTCCAAAGAGCTTGGGAAGACAAGAAGAAGTTTAAGAGGGAATAGAGGCATAAGGGGAACAAGACACCCTTTTTCAGGAATAATCCTCAAAGACAGCCAGTGTTTAGAGAGCCCAGGATGGCTGAAGTAGGTGGACAAAGGCCAAGACAACCACCTATGCAATGTTGGGGGTTGTAAATGGGATCACAAGTATAGAGATTTTCCTCACAAAAGTGACAAAGTGAGAGTTGTCCACAATGTTCAGCAAGAAGAAACAGTGGAGGACATGGGTTGTAGAATACCAAGGATCTATGCAGCCCTAGAAAACAAGCAAGTTGAGTTTCAATCACACATGATTGAAGTTGAAGGTATGATCAATAACCATGCCTTTACTATTTTAATTGATTCAGGGGCTATTCATAGTTATATAGATCCCAAGGTAGTGGAAATTTTTCAATTGCCAAGAAGCAAGCATGTGAAATATTGGTTGTTGTAGCTAGCTACAAGAGTTAAGAGAAAGTTTGTTGAGTTGGTTAAATCATGTCCAGTGGGCATGAATGGATTGAGTACCAAGGCAGATTTGAACATCTTGCCTTTGGGATCATATGACTGCCTGATTGGTATGGATTGGTTGGACCAACACCATGCCATACTAGATTTTCGTAACAAGGCATTTGCTTGCCTGGATGAGGAAGGAAATCGAAGAACAATCTAAGGAATTCCCACGATAGTTACTGTCAGATAAATTTCAGCAATGCATATGAAGAAATGTTACAAGAAAGGCTGTCAAATATTTGTAGCTCATATGGAAGAAGCATCTAAGGATAATGTGCCAATTCTGGAGGACCATGTAGTCCTGGAAGATTTTGAAGATGTTTTCAAGGAGGTACCAGGACTACCTCCAAAGAGAGATATTGATTTCTCTATAAATTTGATGCCTAGAGTAGCCCCAATGTCAAAGACTCCCTACAGAATGAGTATACCAGAGCTGAAGGAATTGCAAATGCAGCTTGAAGAGATTCTAAAAAAGGGGTATATACGCCAAAGTGTATCACCTTGAGGTGCCCCAATCTTGTTTGTGAAGAAGAAACATGGGACATTGAGATTGTGCATCGACTTTAAAGTAACTATAAAGAACAAGTATCCTCTGCCAAGGATTGAAGATCTCTTTGATCAATTGAAGGATGCAAAGATATTTTCAAAGATAGATCACAGGTCAGGATATCATCAGGTAAGGATTAAAGAGGAAGATATTATAAAGACCACCTTCAGGACAAGGTATGGCCATTATGAGTTCACAGTGATGCCATTTGGGTTGTCAAATGCACCCGTTGTTTTTATGTGATTAATGAATGGTGTTTTCTGGGAATATTTAGACAAGTTTGTCATTGTCTTTTTGGATGACATTATTATATATTCCAAGTCAGAAGAAGAGCATGAACATCATTTGAGGATGGTGTTGCAAGTGCTAAGGGAGCATCAACTGTATGCCAAATTGAGCAAGTGCTCATTTTATCAAAACATAATTCACTATCTGGGGCATATCATATATGAGGATGGGATAGCAGTGGAACTTGAAAAGATAGAAGCCATTAAAGGGTGGAAAACACCTAAGAGTGTGACAGAAGTCAGATCCTTCATGGGTCTAGCTAGCTATTACAGAAGGTTTATTGCAGGGTTTTCAAGAATATCTCACCCCATCACTTCCTTGCAAAGGAAGGGGAAGAAATTTCAATGGACAGAAGAATGTGAAAGAAGCTTCCAACAATTGAAGCAATTGTTACCCAGTGCTCCAATTCTGAGGATTGAAGATCCAAATGACGACTTCATTGTATGCACATATGCATGTAAAGAAGGACTGGGTGGAGTCCTCAGTCAAAATGAGTTTGTTGTATGTTATGAATCAAGGAAGTTGAAAGAGCATGAAAGGCTCTATGCCACTCATGATTTGGAGTTGGCAGCCATAGTGGATGCCTTGAAGAAGTGGAGGCACTACTTCATGGAAAGGAGGTTTGATCTGAAGACAAACCATAATGGTCTGGAGTATTTGTTTGATCAACCTACCTTGAATGCTAAGCATAGTAGATGGTTGGAATTCCTCTGTGAGTATGCCTTTGATATCAAACACATCAAAGGAAAGGAGAACAAAGTGGATGACACACTCAGCAGGAGAGTGCATGAACTACATGCTACAACCAGTAGCATGTATCAGACGAATCTTAAAGGCATAATTTATGAAGCTGCAAATTCAGATTTGCAGTACATGGAATTAGTAAAAAAATTGCAGCAAGGTAAAATGGGGCAGAAGCTTGAGGATTATGAATTGGGAATTGATGGAATCCTTCAGTACAAAAACAAAGTCTATGTACTCAATTCTCCGGAATTGAGGAGTGCGATTTTAAAAGAGACCCATAATGTGCCTTATGCAGGACACCCAGGATATCATAAAACAATTTCAGTAGTTAAGAGCCAATATTATTGGCCAGGCATGAAGAAGGATATTGTTGAATACATAGCTAAATGCTTAGAATGTCAAAGGGTCAAGGTTGAGCATAGACACCTAGTTGGATTACTGCATCCATTACCCATTCCTGAGTGGAAGTGGGAAGTGGTGATAATGGATTTCATCACAGGATTACCCATAACAAACAAACAACATGATTCCATCATGGTGGTGGTGGATAAACTTACTAAAGTTGCCCATTTTATTCCATTTAAAACTACTCACAAGGCATCTAATGTTGTTGATATCTATATGAGGGAAGTAGCACGATTTCATGGCATACCCAAGACAATTATGTCTGACAGAGACCCAAAATTTACCTCAAAGTTTTGGAGAGGGTTATTCTAGGGGTTCAGAACGAACCTGAACTTCATCACCGCCTATCATCCCAAGTTTGATGGGAAAATAGAAAGGATGAATCAAGTGATAGAAGACATACTAAGGATGTATGTGATGGACAAACCATCTAAATGGGAGAATTATCTACACTTGGTAGAATTTTCTTACAACAATGGGTATAAAGCATCACTGAAGATGAGCCCATTTGAAGCACTTTATGGTAGAAAGTGCAACACCTCAGTAAGCTGGGATAGCCCAACTGATAGGGAAATGGTTGGGCTAGAGTTTCTCAAGGAAATGGAAGAGCAAATGCTAAAGATTAAGCAGAATTTGAAGGCTTCCCAAGACAGGTAGAAAATTTATGCTGATAAGAACAGAACCCACAGGGAGTTTAAAGTGGGTGATCATGTTTTCTTGAAATTAAAATCCAACAAAAGTTCCCTGAAGTTGGGAAACTATTCCAAGTTGGAATCCAGATATTGTGGACCATTTGAAATCCTAGAAAGGATTGGATCAATTGCTTATATGCTTGCATTGCCTGCATCCATGACTGTTCATAATGTATTTCATGTTTCATTGCTCAAGAAGTATATACCTAATCTTAATCATGTGATTGATTGGAATGTGCTTTAGATGGAGCAAGAAGGTGCCTTGCAAGTGCATCTGGTGCACATATTGGACTAGAAGATAAAGTAGCTCTAGAATCGATCCATAGGGCTTGTAAAGGTCTAGTGGACCTGGTATGGTCTTGAGGACGTGACATGGGAGCATGAGGATGCTATGCGGGCATAATACCCGCATCTTTTTGAAGATTTTGAAAATATTTTTTATGTTGTGTAAATAAGTTGCACTGAGGACAGTGCAAAAATAAGGGGAGGGGATTGTAATATTCCCAAGGACAAGCCCCAGTTGTATTTATGAATTGTAACATGTTTTGTAGGATGGTTAGCCAAGCAAATATAAGTTAATAGGCTTATGCGTTTATTAGGCCGGAGAGCCTAGGTGTTAAAGGCCATGAGCTTGTTTTGTACATGTAAATATTCATATTATTAATATAAAAACATCGATGCGTGTAGACTGACCACAAAGAAAGAGTATGGGGGACTAAGCTCCACTAGGCTGGGTAAGGGAGAGGGGGTTGAGGGGCTGGAAATAGGGACTAAGCTTAAGAGCTTAAGTCCAAGAATAATTTATTGTTATTCTAAATGTTGATAGAAGGATATGATTATATCCTAAGTTCCTTTGGGAAGAGGGAATGACTTCCAAATGGAAAGAAACGTGCTTCATGAGCGGCATGTGTTAGCTCAGGCACATGCAGTTTTAAGTGGGAAGTCTTGTTGTTTGGGGGTGGGGGGACTCATGGAGGTTCAGGCACACGCAGTTGGCTCTGACACTCTCACCATTCTCTCCATTCTCTGACCAGTTTGCCACCTTTATCCTGAGGAGTTCAGTCACGCAATGAGCAAGCACGTAGCCATCCATTACGCCATTATTGAACCCGTGGTCATCATGAACCTCTGTAACTTGCGCGCACTGGTATTTTTGCTGAGTCATACTATGCCTTACCAGAGTTCTGTTGTTGCCTTCGCCCTTAACCGTTTGTCTTAGGAGCTAGATAGAAGAAACAGGTTTTTAGGCCTGTAGTTTGCAAAGGCGGGTTTTCAGGCCCGTGGATTGAAGAGGCAGGTTTTCAGGCCTGTGAGCAAATCTCTCCAAGTGAGAGAGTGTGTTGAGGAAGTGAATTTTCTTGGCGGGAGTCTAGTAGTAGCTACAGAGCTCTGAGAGTTCTTGTCTGGCTTGTCGTTGAAGCCCCAGAAGGGAGGTGGAGCAACCGATGAACTGTGTGATAGTGAAGTTGTATACTCTTGTGGTGGGACAAACATGTGGGGAATGAGAGTCTGTGAGAAATGGGCATAAATGGATCATGAGAGAATCCTTCGTGTTGAACTGTGTGACATTCTTGTTAGCCTTGCCAAGCCTAGGAATCCCTTTTCCAGTGGAGTTTAGTCCCATCTCGGGGGTGACCCACTGCTGAGAGTGATGAGTAGTGTGGCCTAAGGCTAGGAAGTTCGTGGAAGGTCTGCATGTAGTCAGTGGTCTTCACAATCCAAAGATAAGTATCAATTCTGTGTTTAACGATGCTTGTTGTGCATGTATGTGATTCCTACAATGTTATCATGTGCCTTCGTTGCATGTATGATTTACAATCAATTTTGCATGAGTTAGTATAGTAGTAGTATATTTTATTTCCTTTTATTTCATTAGAAATTCATGTAATATATATGTACTTCGGGATGAACAATTAACCTCCTATAAGAGTTTAGCAATCTGTTGGTGGTGTTACATGGCCTGGCCTGGGCGGCCGAGGCTACCACAAAATGGTATTACAATGAAATTTTGTATTGACTTTGCCCTTGTTGTTGAGGGCCAAGGACATTACAAATTGATATCAGAGTAGAAAAGCAAAGATACAGTCGTTAAGTAGCGTTGCACGACAGAGATTGAGGGCTGAGGACATTACAACTCATAAATCAACTGAGAAACACCACAACATTAGCACAAAGATGATCCTAGCCTTTTTAAAGAATTGAAAATCACAGTGAGGCTACCTCACTCCTATCTAAAAAACCTCCACTAGACTCATCATTAATCCATATTAATAACCCACACTCTTAACACTCTTCCTCATCCCATTCTCGACATGGTGATCCCATGAAGATAGACTCTCATATAAGAAGTCTGAAACTTAGGGTTACAACACTCTTCCTCATCCCATTCTTGACATGGTGATCCCCAGAAAATGGACTCTCATCTAAGAAGTCCGAAACTTAGGGTTTAAAAAACTAATACCGAAGCTTCCCCTCTCTGATAATTGATAATTGAAAAACTGCTCTCACTGAAACTCTGATCACAAAAGAGAGACATAGTTATAATTATAAACTACAAATAGTTACAATTATAAACTACCACTATATTTGCAAACTAACAAATTTACATAATCTATAAGAACATAACCTTCTGAATTTGATTTCTACATTAAAAGAAAGTCAACTCCTATTGTGTGAAACAGTTCCTTGTAGGCTGGGAGCTCCGAATGATAAATGTAATATCCTCTCTTTATTAATTATTGGATTTTAAAGGTAAAAATTTATTTTCGTTTGAAATTAGAAAAAAATGTTACTTCCAAATTTTAAATACCCAAATTAAAAACTGTTACTTCTCACTGCCCAGTTTATTTAAGCACATCAGTCAGTGTTGTGTTCAAATGTTTAAAACAAGTTAAAACCAAGTGGAGACATTTATAGATTCCAAATTGACTATATTTAGTTAATGAGATCAGTGATTGTTCCGCCACATTATACGTCATTGTCACAAGTGAGTCTCATTTTTACTGGTCACGTTGTCAATGCAACGAAAATCCATAAGCATTTCATAAAATTGGTTCAATTTCTTTTTTACCATTATCTTGAGGTGTTTTTATGGTTAAGTTTAAGTAACCTTTATTAAAATTGAATTTTGTTAATAATCTTAGCTTTAGCTTTTCATCATTGAGTCCAATCCATTTGTAAAGGTTTTTTAATATTTTTATTTATATCATTATATATGAATACAATTTGAGTATCTGTATTAATTTAGTAAATAAAAACAAACTTCCATTTTTATAAAAGGTAATTTTTTTTTAATAAAATGTAAATTAATTAAAAAAAAAATAATATCTTAATCCAAAATCAATCATTTCATTCTTTATTTACAAAATAATTAATATTGAATATCTGTGAATTATGTAATATCAAATAACATCTTAGTCTAATCCCAAATCCTATAAATGAAACCAAATACAAAAACATGATCCTTGTGATTTACCATGAAATTAATAAAATTCAATTTAAATCCTATAAATAAAACCAAATACAAAAACATGCTCATTGTGGTTTAGCCATAAAATTAATAAAATTAACCATAAAATTAATAAAATTCAATTGAGAGAAACTCAATTTTTTAAATATGTAAATCAATATAAGCTATTTTTCAGAAATATGTAAACTAAACACAGTCTTTATAAGATCTACAAAGTAGTAGTTTAAATGTTTTAAGAAATGATTTTTTTCTTTTTTGGACATTTATCCAAAATCTAGCAAGAAATTGTTAGCTCCATAGATTTGAGTGATTATTTCTATATAATCTAAATGCTATAGAGATTTTTTAGCACACTGAATCCATTTCTACATTCAAAAATGGATTTTAAACAACAACAAATAGTAATTTCATGGACAAAAAAAATTCATTTCATATAACAACTAACAAAAAAAACCCACAAAAAATTGTCGTTTTCTCATTTAGACTTTAAAAATAAAAAAATCAGCTCTAGATTCCTTAACTGAATGATAGATAGGTACAAAGAAGAATCGATAAAAAGAGGGAGTAATTTTCTTATTAATTACAGATAATAAGAAGAAAATGTATCTACAGATCTACATCAGGCAGAGGCCATTAATTAGACGACGCACGAAGAAAACAGCAGGCCCGTTGGATGAGATTATCTGTTGATTTCACTTTCCACTTGCTACTGGAGTACTGCTTCTCTAAATCAGCAGAGCATCCTTCACCTCCCAGCCGCTCAAATTCCATGGCCTTTCTCCTCTTCTCGTCGTTCGCCATTAATCTAATTCGCTGCATTCTCTTCTTGGGATCCACACGCCCTCTCACCGTTACCTTCTTCTCGGTCACGTCCACCACATAGTCCAGCAAATCTGCCCATCATCACGCCACAAACACTTTCACAAAATGAAAAGAGAAAACGCCCCAAACAATTTCAGAAGGGACTGAATATACATAAAGAACAACGCCATTCAAAATGCCCAAGGGAGCGCTAAATAATTCCTTCAATAATCGTTTCATTGCCAGAATTAATGTCAATGTGCAGAATGTGATGAAGAATGAACATACTGTCCATTTTGGAGAGCACTTTGGAGACTCTGTCACGGCATTCACGGCAGCGCATATTAGCATTCAGAACAATCACCTGAACCTGTCATTTGAGATCAATAATATCAGACTCTAGCGTAACCTACACAGTGGAGTTAATGGCAATATGCAACAAAGAAGTTAATGGCAGAAATGGGCTTACTCCGGGCATTGTCAGGGCTTCAGCGGAGCGCAGCAGCTGAGTTGTTGGAGCCATCTGTGGGCCTTGATTAGTTGTCCAGCAGCAAAGACGGGGTCCTGAGGTGCTACTGTTTTTGGATTTATAGGATTTATATCGATGACGATGGCGATGGATCTATGTTGATGGGCACGTTGGGATTGAAGAATGGAAAGGGAATATGATTAATTGTTTTTATGGTGCTGTTTATCTATTGACTAAAAGATAGTTATGCATGGTTGTTTATATATAATGTAGTATTTATATGTTTAATTTAACATAGTATATATTTAAAATTTGGTTGTGAATATCTAGTTTGATACACAGCATTGAATATTATGGTAGGTGGATTATAGATTATGAAATCTTCAAACAATTCAGATTTAATACTGAGTAGTAAGTTGGATATTGCCAATATTCAGTCTGTTATACACAGCATTGAATGCTGGGGCAGATGGATTATAGATCATTGGATCTGAACCCAATTCAGATCGGACGACCTATAATCCAATATCCAACCTACTACAAGCATTGAATGCTGAGGCAAGTGAATTATACACCATCGGATCTTAAAGCAATTCAAATCCCACGACCTATAATCCACTACTGTTTCTGAATTTATAAGATTTATATAAATGACTATGACGATGGATCTATGTTGATGGGCAAGTTGGGATTGAAGAATGGAAAGGGAATATGATTAATTGTTTTTATGGTGCTCTTTATCTATTGACTAAAAGATAGTTATGCATGGTTGTTTATATATAATGTAGTATTTATATGTTTAATTTAACAGAGTATATATTTAAAATTTGGTTGTCAATATCCAGTTTGATACACAGCATTGAATGAATATTATGGTAGGTGAATGTTATGGTAGGTGGATTATAGATCATGGAATCTTAAAACAATTCAGATTTAATACTGAGTAGTAAGTTGGATATTGCCAATATTCAGTCTGTTATACACAGCATTGAATGTTGGGGGCAGAGGGATTATAGACCATTGGATCTGAACTCAATTTAGATCGGACGACCTATAATCTACCTGCTGCAGGTAGGAAGTTGAATATTGTTCGCCTTAAAATTGGTGACCAATATCCAACCTACTACAAGCATTGAATGCTGAGGCAAGTGAATTATAAACCATCTGATTTTAAAGCAATTCAAATCCCACTACCTATAATCCACTACTGTTTCTGAATTTATAAGATTTATATAGATGACTATGACCATGGATCTATGTTAATGGGCACTTTGGGATTGAAGAATAGAAAGAGAATATGATTATTATTTTTTTTTATGGTGCTGTTTATAGATTCACTAAAAGATGTTATGTATTGTTGTTTATATATAATGTAGTATTTATATGTTTAATTTAACATAGTATATATTTAAAATTTGGTGGTTAATATGCAGTTTGATACAATGTATTGTTGTTTATATATAATGTAGTATTTATAAGTTTCATTAACCTATCTATTTATCTATTCCAATAGTGGTAGTATTTATATGTTTAATTTAATATAGTATATATTTAAAATTTGGTGGTTAATATGCAGTCTGATATACAGTATTGAATGTTATGGTAAGTGGATTATAGATCATCTAATTTTAAGATAATTCAGATTTAATACTGACTAGCAAGCTGTATATTGTCAATATCCAGTCTGCTATACACAACATCGAATGCTGCTGCAGGTGGATTATAGACCATT
This sequence comes from Picea sitchensis, assembly GCA_010110895.2. Classification (NCBI taxonomy): domain Eukaryota; kingdom Viridiplantae; phylum Streptophyta; class Pinopsida; order Pinales; family Pinaceae; genus Picea; species Picea sitchensis. Next base: position 255,175 of record SNQJ01S0000168.1, on the reverse strand, counting down.
GTATCCGAAAGCAATTCAGATCGAACTATAATCCACCTGCAGCGGCATTCAATGATGCTTAGTAAGTTAGATATTTCTGGCTCGCCTTAAAATTGGTGGCGAATATCCAACCTGCTACAAGCATTGAATGCTGCCGCAAGTGAATTAGAAACCATCAGATCATAAAGCAATTCAGATAAGACGACCTATAATCCACCTACAGCAGCATTTCAAACCATTGCTATCAAACTTAAATCAAAAGCACAAAAAACCAGAAAAACAGGACGATAATGATTAACCCCGCCGTCCGTTGTTGTTGTGAAAGATTCCCTGACAAAGGATTCAATAGGGGTGCAATCTCTTCTGTTTATTGTAGAGTTTGGCCGTTGCTATCAAATTAAGAGCAAAAGCATAAAAAACCAGTAAACCAAGAGGAGAATGATTAACCCCGCCGTCCGTTGTTGCTGTGAAAGATTCCCTGACAGAGGATTCAATGAAGTGACAGGGGTGGACATTCTCTTCCGTTTATTGCGAGAAGTGGCGAGTTTGTCGTTCGGCATATCCGCACGCGGCTTTGCCATTATACTTTTACAGTGGGGTTTCACCAGCGTCTGAACAAGTCGCTATACATGATCATGCAGCTTTAGAATATTTGCACGCCCACTTGTACAAGCTGCGCCAGCTTCTTGCTTTTTGTATTTAATTAAATAAATAATTATTGTGGATAAGTGGGGAATGCGACTTCTGTGGTGTGGGTAGTGTAATTTCTTTGAGGACTCCGATGCTCCGGAGAAATGAGGGTAATGTTGGTGGGGCCGGGTTACACATTCCCGTGATAAATGGAGTATGTATGGTCCACTGCCTTGAAATTAAACAAATAATTCAATAAATATATCTGTTGGGATGCATCGACCGGCTTGGTGGGTTAGGTATTGGTTGGGATGTGGTACAAATCGTTGAATGCAGGGGCAGAGAGTCATCATTAGAGGATGTAAGGGGACACAATTTTAAGAGTTCACATGGGAAGCATTCAGTCTTGGTTGTGGAGAGGCTGAAATCTTCGCATATTATTTGGTTAGGATAAAGATCTTTGACATTACACATGAATGCTATTATTGGCGAGGATAAATGGTGAATGCATTTGGTAAGGATAAAAAGGTTGTAAGTATTTTTTTTTATTGGAGATGTTTTTTTATTTGGATCACTCTTTTTTCATCATAATGGAGGTTAAATAGTTAAAAGAGGTTGGATCTATGGGAGAGGATTTTGGAGTTTTTCTATGGGTGAGGAATTTCGAGATTTTCACCTTTGGATAAGGTCTAAATTTTGTGAGGGTTTTTTCCTAAGTTATGGAGTAATTTTAGGTACCATGAATATATAAGTGAATCAAATCTCACCCATGTCCTTCAATTTAAGCATGCACAAATAAGTGGATCAAAGTCCTTCCCTATGTCCTTCAATTGAAAAGCCTAGTGGCTTTTTCCTTGAGACATGGAATGAGGTATTTGTGCACACATAAATGGATCAAAGCCAATCCCCATGTCCTTCAATTTAAACATGCACACATACTTGAATCAAAGTCCACTCCCCATGTTTTTTAATTTAAGCATTCACGCATAAGTGGATCAAATCCCACCCCCTTCTCCTACAATCTAAAATCTCAAGTGTTAGCTCAATTGGTTTGAATGGATTGTTGGAAGGTAGATTTGATCATGAGGTCTTTGGTTCTAGTCTTGCCAAGGTTTAAGTTGTCGATGGTAGTTGAGCTTCCCTACATTTGGATACTCTAGGGAAGAAGGGGGATTCAATGAGGTTTCCTTTGAAAAATAAAATGAATGGAGGTTAAATATGTTTTATGGGAGGTTAGAAGCCTTTTCATCTCTACTTCACAACTTAGATTGTAGGCATGCATAGGGTTTTATTTTGTTGATGTCACATATCACACCATTGACAAGCCATGTTTGGCACATTCATGACTATGCCACATTATGGAGCATCCACACAGGTGTCATACTTCTCTTTCCATCCATGGTCATACCTACTCGCTTAAACTCACAATAGTGAGTGCCTATATAAATGACATTTATCCACTTCCATACAAATAAGTGATAAGAATAATGACATTAGTGTGGTTAGTATTATTGTCCTTGCTCAATTTTAACAAGTGAACATTTCCATCCTATGCCCAACAATATTTATCCTCTTATTATTATTCATATGATGCCTACAATAATTGTTTGGATAAAAGTATAAGTTGTATGTATTGATTAAAGAAACTAGTTAGGGGGGAACACATACACCTATGATACAATCCTTCAAAGAGTTAAAAAATATAATAACATATATCATTCTCCCCAACCCTAAATGGGATGGGATGGATGAAAGATTTTTAAATTTCCTACATAAATTCTTTCTTTACGTCAATGGACATGATCGGATCCTTACAAACTGATGTTACATGAACGAAAAAAAAAACAATACATTTAGAACAAATTATTCCCTTTATGTGCGCTTTGATTCTTTTTAGATTCCCTATGTCCATTCTTCATGTTTATCCTAAAACAACGTGGATAGCAAGTGGGTAGGAGTGTTTGTCATCTACTTCAACCCTTGCTACATTTTCATCATTGGGGAAAATGTCTTCTCTTGCTGGTTCCATCTTTGTTTCCTTCTCTTCCCTTATTCCACCTCTTTTCCAGTTATCTCATAGTTGGGGTGTGGTTGCCACCTCTATTGACACTGCTTCCTCGTCCCCCAATTTATACTCAACATAGTTTAATAATTTCTATGATTGTTCCTTCAAAGGGTTCGTAACCTTCATTTTATCTAAAAAAAAAATATCTCTTTATTATTGTGTAACGTCCCCTGGATCCCACCCGAGGCACACTACCATAAAATTCTGCTATGAAATCATCATATATTTTTTCTCAATAGGGATCTAATACAATTATGTACAATTCATCCTGCATATGGTACAATTATGCTAGACTATCATGCACTCATGCATATTCATATACATTTATAACTAATTATGAAGAATATTCATAAATAAAATGTGCATCATGCAAATGATTCACACAACGGAAGTTAAAACACAATTCACACATATTTACACATCACAGTGAAGGAATAATAATATAGGAACTTGTCTTTTAGAAAATCACCAACTAGCTGCAAACCTTAGAAATTCCTCCTATTTGTAGACACTATTGTTCTAGCTCTCAAAAACAATTCACCCTCGAGCTAGGGCTATGAATCCACCAAGGAAAAGGCTCTCACACAAGAGAATTAAGGTCAAACAATACACATATCAAGGCAAGGCTGATGGCACCAACTCCAACAATAGTTACACCTCACAACCTCTCATTCCCCATTAGCCTATCCCACCCAAGGAAGTGTATTCCTTCTCTTCTCCAAATTCTTTCGATTGTACCACTTCCCTTCCAGGGCTTCAATAATTGGTCAATCAAGAAGTCTTAGAGCATTGTGGCACTAGGAACACACAATTCCTCTCAAGGAGCTTACATGAACCCACTAGGCTAACACATAGGGAAACCTATTCCCATAAATCCCCCTCTTTGGTTTCATCCTTTCCTAAGGAAACCCAGGGAAAAAAAAAACACATCCAAACCACCAAGGATTTACAAGGTAATAGGTACAATAGCTCACAACTCACTCCTTAAGCTCTGGTTCGAATTTTTCCTCCAGCTCCTCCCACCCATTTTCCATGCAGTTTGAATGAGTGACTAACCCCACAACTCACTAAGATCATGGCTTGAGTATGCATACTCTTTTCATGCCACTTGTCATACAAGGAACTCCCTGGTTCCCACTTGGTAATTCATTCCTCCACGTAGGAACTTAGGATAAACATTATATCATAAGAACTTGGGATTTAGGAATATATTATTATATTCCTTTGGCTCCACCTGAATCACAGTCTAATCAATTACATCATTAAAATCATGCACATATCTATTAAGCAATGACACATGGAATATATTATTCATATGCATAGATTCATGTAATTCTATCATGTATGCAACATGACCAATCTCCTCTAGGATTTCAAATGGCCCACAATAACACACTGCCAACTTTGAGCAGTTCCCCAAATTCAACGAACTTCTCTTGGACTTCACTTTAAAAAACACATGGTCACCCACTCTAAATTCTTTGTGTGTTCTTCCTTTATTAACATAAATTTTCTACATGTCTTGAGCAACCTTCAAGTTTTGCTTAATATTTACCATATTATATTCCATTTCCTTGAGAAACTTAGGCCCAACCACTGCTATGTCTTTTGGGTTATCCCAACTCATTCGCATGTGGCATTTCTTTCCATAAAGCGCTTCAAATGGACTCATATTTAACGATGATTGATATCCATTATCGATGAAAAATATACCAGATGGATATAGTCTTCCCACTTGGAAGGACTATCCATCACATACATCTTCAACATATCTTCAATCACTTGATTGATCCTCTCTATCTGCCCATTTGTCTCTAGGTGATATGTTGAACTAAAGTTTAGGTTTTTTCCAAAACTATTGAATAATCCTTTCCAAAAGTTTGATGTGAATTTGGGAACTTTGTCAGAAACAATTTCCTTAGGCACACCATGAAGCCTAGAAATTTATTTCATGTAGATGTCTGGAATTTTTTTTGCCTTATGTTTTCAGCTTCACTGGCACAAAATGAGTTTCCTTTGTTAGTTTATCCACCACCACCATGATGGAATCACGTTGATTCATTGTCTTGGGAAAATTGGTAATGAAATCAATTGGACAACTTCCCATTTCCAATCAGGAATGGCCAATGGATGTAGAAACCCAACTGTATGTTTGCGCTCTACTTTTACTTTCTAACACTCCATGCACTTGGATATATAATTATCCACATCCTTCTTCATGACTATCCAAAAATATTGGCCTCTAACAACTGCAACACTTTTCTGGTAACCTGGGTGCTTAGTGTAAGGAACATTGTGCAGTTCTTTCTACACAATACTTTTCAACTCTTGTATATTAGGCACATACACTTTTCCCTTATACATGAGCACTCCATCCTCTTTCAATGCATAATATTTAAACTTATGCTAAAGTTTGCCTTGTTGTAATGCATCCTTTGCTTGCACATATTGTTGATCTGATTTTGTAGCTTCTAAAATTCCATTCTTTAAATAAAAAAAATACATGCTTATGGATGAAGCATGCATCTTATGCACCCTCTTTTTGAGTGCATCAACCACCTTGTTTTCCTTGTCATTGATATGATTTTAATATCTATAAAAAAGTAACTGAGTTATTACAATATTGAATGCATTCAATTTCTATGTTATTGATCTCCCACCACTCATCCTTAGAAGATACAATTTCTTCCAAAGGAACAACTTGTTTACCAGGTATTTTGACTGGTACACGCTTCCCAACTTGTCCCACAGTTTCTTTGTGGTGTCCTTTCTTGAGACATTCAACAATATTGAATCTGCAAGACAAAGTCGAATCATACTCCTTTCCCTCCTCTCAATTTTCTCCCATTCTTCCTTAGACATACCCATTGTAATTGTATTAGGACTCACAATGACCCATTGTTCTCTATCTACAAGGAGATATTCCATTTTAAGCTTCCAAAGCTCAAAATTATGGTCGTTGAATTTTTTAATCTCTATCCTCAAACTGCTTGCCATTCTTTCAAGAACAAATTTCATATCATTGACTTACAACTCCCACTAGACCTAGTTTTAGCTTAGATCCAAGGACTACTTAACCTTTCTCTGATACGACTTGTACATAGCAACAAAATGAGATTTGATGGCACTTCTATTATAGTTACTTAGATTCACTCTGATACCAAATGTAGAGAAACAAACACTCACACTAAACCAACTAGGAAAGAGAAGACATATTTAAGAAAAAAATAAATGATAAACACTCACAATATATAGAGATTTTACCCTGGAAACCCTTAACTGGGAAAACCAACATTCATTAAGCATCTCCTTCTCTCTGGTTGTCTTATTCATTCATAGAATTAAGAGTTACATGACTAACCTTGGTCCACATCTAAGACATAATTGTCATCATACTCTCTTGCTTTACACAAGAACAACCTTGCAACCAATTTGACATACATCTACATGACCAAGCTTCTACTAGAAACATCAACTTATTACAATTACAAAATTCCATATTTATAGGATTTAATACATGCAAAACCCTAAATAATGGAGCCCAAAAATGGTACGAATCCACATAGATGATTGGATGCAATCTCGTGAATCTCAGGATTATGTTACAATTGACTATTAGTCAATCACCCAGTCGACCTCCATTCAATCTCTAGTCATCTGCCACTCAACCTCTCGTCGACCTCCTATCGATTTAACTTTTGACATTCCCTGTCAACCACTTCAACCTTAAACTTTCCAATCGATCACTTCAATCTCTACTTAATCATTGACTCAACGTATCCCTTTAGTTGCACATTCACCCAGTCGATCCACCTCGAATAGCTAGTCGATTGACTGTTCTTTGACTACAAATAATATAACAACCCAACAATTACCAATGACCTACAAAATCTAAAAGTGGGGATATTATATTTGGATGTTGAATGTTGGCAGTGGTGGAAATGGTATAAGAATGCTTATAAAGGCTACAATCCCTGGACCTAGCTTGTCTAATTCCTTTATTCTTATTTTCAACATGACATTCATCATTTGGGACACTTGACAAAATTACACCTAACTGGTACAATTATGGACTATTTACCACCTTTGATCATTTAGCAATTTGAATAGAGTGTCTATCTAATTCATATTTTAGAGAATGTTTTATCAAAGGTATCAAGGAAGTAATTTGAGCACACATCATGATGCAGTTCCCAAAATCATGGTTGGAATCTTGTGATAGAGATAAATAATATGAGATGGATATTAATGCACAAACCAATATACCTTATTCATCACTCTCCCTATCCCCCTTGTGGAAAAGATCCCCAACTCCTCCAAATCCCAGCTAGTTCAAATCCACAAGTTATCTTCAGAATATATGGTAGAACAACAACACCTTCGTCTTTGTTATATTTGTGTTGAGATATTTGTTATAATTGTGATGACATATATTTCAAAAAGCTCAAATTTCAAGAACAAAAATTATTTTGAATAAACGTATCTCCACACCACTACCCAGCCTGCACAACCCAAGAGAATGGACCCCCCCTTATTTTCCACACAATCTCTCCAGTTGTCCATCTCCTTCGAGGACTCGAGTGCAGCTGGTCCAGAATCTCCATGCTAGGACTCTCAAGACTTGCAATTGTGAGCAAGATTGGGCACAGACCAAAGCATCTCAGACATGCAGGTCTTGATTCATGTTTGGATTAAACCAATAGTCTCTACAACCAACAATGCCATGGTTTCTCTTCAACAGTTTGTTTTCCTTTCCCAAGCCAAAAAATAAATGAGGAAATATGAGTGGGTGGTGAATGAACCAAACTGAGAGTGAACGAAATTGATGAACGAAATGGTAAGGCAATGTCTTGACCAATGAGTGAGTGAGTGAATGGGAGAATAAAAACAATTAGCAGAAGGACTAGAATGAGAACAAGAGTCAGAACCCCCAAACAGACCAAGGACGAGTTTATGTAATTCTTGGAATTAAGGAACCACTTGGCCTCCCCCCCAAGAAGCTCATGTAATGATTATTCTATAGTAAGACAATAATGGGCAAATAAAAAATATGAAATAAACACTTAGCCCCTCAATCCCCCTCTCTTGTGGAATCATAGCCCCCTATAACTCTTGTCCTTGTCCATCTAGCAACCAATGATGTATTTATTATTCATAATGATCAAAACATTACATTTCCTAGGTACACTAGCCTCTTAATAATTGTTTAGGCACTATGTCCTTTCATAGCTTAACAAAATATATTATTTAATACGGGGCTCAAAACCCGAGGTGTTACATTGCCTCCCCCTTATTTTGGAATTGTCCTCGGTGCATATACAAAACAAAGATCAAAATCTCAAAATTTATTTAATAAATTTGTGGGTACTCCACCCGCATGGCATCTTGATGCTCCCAGGTAGCATCTTTAGGACTATAGAAGGCCCACTGGACTTTTACCAACTTTATAACTTGATTCTGGAGCATTTTGACCTTTCTGTCCAATATTAGTGCTGGCTAGACCTGAAAGTCTCCCTCTGTCTCTACCTGAATCAGATTCCAATTAATAACATAGTTAGGATCATGTACATATTTTTTTAGCAAAGAGACATGAAACACATTATGCACATTCATGGAAGAAGGAAATGCAAGCATGTATGCAAATGACCCTATTATGTCCAATATCTCAAATGGACCACAAAATCTGGCTACTAGCTTGGTACAACTGCCCAACTTTAAAGAGCTCTTCTTGGGCTTCACTTTTAAAAGAACATGCTCCCCCACTTTAAATTCTCTATATGACCTATTCTTATCTTCATAAACTTTATGTCTATCTTGAGTTGCCTTTAAGTTCTGCTTAATCCTAACCATCTGGTCTTCCATATCCTTGAGCAATTCTGGCCCAAGTACCACTATGTCTGCTAGGTTTTCCCAACTTACTGGAGTATTGCATTTCCTACCATACAAAGATTCAAAAGGGTTCATTTTCAATGAATCTTGATACCCATTATTATAGGAAAAATCAACCAAGTGTAAGTAATATTCCCACTTAGATGGATTATCCATCACATACATTCTCAACATGTTTTCAATTACTAGGTTGACTCTCTCTGTCTGCCCATCTGACTATGGATGGTATGTTGTGCTAAAGTTCATATTTGTTCCAAATCCTTTAAATAATCCCCTCTAGAAATTTAAAGTAAACTTTATGCCTTTGTCTGAGACAATTGTCCTAGGTATCTCATGCAACCTAGCAATCTCTTTCATGTAAATTTCTGCAATATTAGTTATTGTATGAGTTGTTTTTACAAGAACAAAATGAACAACCTTTGTCAATTTAACAACCACTACCAAGATCAAGTCATGTTGTCTTGTTGTCTTGGGAAATTTTGTTATAAAGTCAATGGTTACCATTTCTTCTCTGGAATTGGTAATGGAAAACCTACTAGGTGCCTATGCTGGACCTTCACTCTCTGACATTCCATACATCTGGCGATGTAATCAACAACATCCTTTTTCATTCTCGACCAAAATAATTGGCTTCTTACTACTGCAATTGTCTTTTGGTAACTGAGAGGTACATCATTTGGAACATTATGAATTTCTTTTAATACCAAATTCTTGAGTTTTCCAGAACTAGGAACATAAACTCTATTTTATGCATAAGTAATCCATCTTCCTTCATCTCATACTCTCTCATTTTTTTATTGTGCATATTCTTGTTGTAAGCTTTCCTTTACGTGTAGGTAATGTTGATCTGTAAAAACAACATCTAAAATTTTTCTCTTCAAGTCTAACTGATGCATACTGACAGTTGTAGCATGCATGAGATGTACTCTTCTACTAAGTACATCGACAACTTTATTTTCTTTTCCTTTGATATTCTTGATGTCAAAGTCGTATTCACTTAAAAATTCCAGCCATCTTATTTTCCTGGCATTCAAAGTTGGCTGCTCAAAAAGATACTTCATACCATTGTGGTCTGTTCTTAATTCAAATCTCTTTCCCATGAGATTATTCCTCCACATCTTCAATGTGTGAACAATGGAAACAAACTCCAAATCATGTGTGGCATAGTTCCTCTCATGTTCTTTAATCTGTCTAGACTCATAACCAATGACATGTCCATTTTGAGTAAGGACTCCACAAAGCCCTTCCTTACATGCATTTGTACATACCAAAAAAATTTCATTTGTATCAACAAACTTTAGAATAGGTGCACTAGTAAGTAATTCCTTCAACAAATTAAAGTTCTCTTCACACTCAGATTTCCATTCAAATTCAATTCCCTTCTTTTGCAAAGAAGTGATGGGATGAACAATCTTAGAGAACCCTACTATAAATATTTTGTAGTAACCAACTAACCCCATGAAAGATATGACTTCTGAAACATTCCTGGGTGTAACACCCTATTTCCCCCAGTTTGTAAAAATAACTATACTGGCCAAGAACTGTGGCAAACTCAAAAATGTGAATGTGTGATGTGAATGGACCTTGTGAAAAAGGTCAATGAATGTAAATAATATTATGAATATATATATTGCAGGACTGCTGAGAGGGGATATGATGAAAAAGAAACCACGATGGTTGAAGAAAGGCGGTGGAAGGCACCTGGAAAGGTGGAGTTAACTTCCACCGAAACCAATATCGTATTTGGACTTCACTGGCCCAGAGAACCAAGAGCGGCTCGCTGGACCGAAATAAATTACTCATAGGTTGGTAGGTAGATGGCTCCTCAAGAATTAATGAGGGATGGGGGAAGTGAACCGCCCATCTGTAGGAGCCTTGGGCCTGACCACCGCGAGGGAAATCGCACCACACGCAACCTCGCAAGAGGGAAATGCGTGAGGAAGAAGCGCGGAGGGGGTAGGCGCGAGGGAAGGAAGAGAACTCTAGAAAATACAGAGTGAGTGATAGCAGAGAAGGGGGAGAGTAACCCTCGTTCTCGGTCACTGGAAAACAAAGACGCAGTTTCGCAGCATCGTGGTCTTAGCTCGGGGGTGGCTAGTGGTAAATCCTATCAGAATCGCTGAGCATACGGTTGGGTGGAAACGAGCACCCCTCTTAGCAGTTGCACTCACTTCTGGTGCTATTTCTAATAAGTGTTTTACATCTTGCATCTTGAAATTTATATGCTGACATATATGCTCATAGGCTGTGTAGTTTTATGAGTGGTTAGAGTATAAGACTACCTTTGTATTGTTTGATTCAAAAATGGTGTTTGCATGCTTATAATGGAAAGACTACGTATGGCTTATGTTTTATAAATCACTATTTATATGCATACCGATCTAACTCAGACTTCAAGTCCGCGTTTGGGAAATCTATGTCCTTATTCACCTTCAGGTAATACCCTGGATAGATCTCCCTATAGAGACACCCTTCTTAGAAAGCTCACCAAGAATCTGGAAAAGGACTCGAAAGTGCAAGCCTTAGTAACCCGGTATGAGGAAGAATGATCCTCTTGAAGTCCTGAAATAACAACGTAGGGATAAGTATCGATCGACGGATGAGATCCTGTCAGAAGGTCTGCAGTCATTCACAACCGTTAGATCGAAGGAATAAACGAGGGCGTTAAATGCCTTAACCCTTTTTCCTTTATCTTTGCGAGTAGTGAAGAAATCGGGGTCGTAGATCCCCAAGGTCCGTGAAAGAATCTGGACCGTATATTCATGTCCAGGCAGCTTAGGAACAACACAATGGAGAGACAGGTCTGAGTCGTTAGATATTGGTCTAAACATCCGACAGTCGTTGGATCTGTCGAGAGTTGCATGAGGTTTAAACCTTACACGAAGAGCAGCAGAGAGGGAGTCCCAAGAAGGAGTTTGTATCGGGATATCGACATTTGGGAGTTCGGGGATTTGGAGGGTGAGAGTCCAGGTACTTGACCTCAAAAACCGCGACAAGGCGAAATAGATCTGAGTCATTCGTCCGAGAGCGGACGTGTGTCGCAAGATCGCCCATATCAGGGATTCAGACATCAGGAGTCATAGAGGGAAGTCTTTTGACTTCGCGAGCGGTGAAATCACGAGATAATTGCAGCCGTTCGTCTGGGGAGGACATGTGGCAGAGATCTAGGGATCTCACGAACTCGGAGGTTCACAAGGTGAGAGTCCAGGAGTTGGGCGCTCCAAGTCGCGAGTGGCGAAGTCGCGAAAGGATCAGGACCGTCCATGTTGGAGGATAGGTGGCAGAGATCTGACCATTTCATGTATCGGGGATTCGTGAGTTTGGAGGTGGAAGACTAGGCTCTTGGAGTCACGAAGTCCCGAGTCGCGAGATCACGATGTGATCTGGGTCATTGATAAAAGAGGAAGGATAGCCATGGGATCTGACGTCTCGATACATCGTGTATCGGGGATTCATGAGTTTGGAGGTGGAAGACCAAACACTTGGAGTCGCGAAGTCCCGAATATCGAGAAGTAGGAGCAACCATTGAGTCAGGACCTCGTCGCCATATCGCATATCGGGATCTTGGAGGGTGAGGGGAGTCAGTTTCGACTATAGAAGTCATGATCTTGCGAGTTGCGAGATCTTGTGCAACATGTGGCACGTCCTCTTGGTGGGACCTACATGGTTGATAGGTGGTGTGATGATAAGATGCCCAGAGAGAGGGAGAAGTGGTGACAGGTGGTGGACACGTGTCATTTGAAATGGGAGTCAACATCCTGTTGACTTCTCGTACTTCGGGTTCTCGTAAGAAAGGAGCACACAGGTCCAACAACTCAAGTCGCAAAGTTGTGAGTTTCGAGAAGCCCGAAAGGAGTCAAACCTTCTTTGACTTTAACGTCTCAGGGTTTGTAAAAGAAGGGCCAGAGGTTCAACCTTTCAACTCATGAACTTGCAAGTTGCGAGCAAGGCTAGTAATTAGCCCTAGCCGGTGGTCACGCGTGGAGAGCACTAATAAGGAGGGGCCATAATATATCAGAATCTCGGGTATCGACGATTGGTGAAGAAAATTCAAGGGTCTTCGACTCACGACTCGCGAGGTTGCGAGTTTTGAAAGGCACTTGCATTTAGGCGCGTATGTGGTCCTATCGAGATAGGGAATAAAGAAATGGAGCTAGTGCTTTGTCGTTAAGCGGCGGGTAGATCCGAACAACCAGAATCTGTGCGCCCATATCTACGGCCAGGGTCTCATTCCAGAGCCCCCTCGTCATTCTACCTTTAAGATTGGACTCATTTGTATCGTTGAGTCGCGAAACACGAAAAGGTGCCTGGTTTGTTTGGCCTGTGGTCCTAACCCACGATCACAGGGAGCTGAACATGGAAGAACTAGCCTGCGCTAGGCCCCCGTAGGACTTCTGGGATTCTGTCCCTTGAGGAAAAGAGAAAATTTTATTATGCCGTAGTGGGTGTGTGACAAATTGGTATCAGAGCATGGTTACAACACTTGGTCTGCTTGGGCTCATGAACGAGTTGCGCAGAAGCTCCATTCGGAACACTCTTAAAAAGAGTAACCCCCTGTCTTAACCTTCCTAATCAAAAGACGAAGTTAAGAATGAAAAACCCCTATTGTGTGTGTGTACATGTGAAAATATGAATTATGTACTGGTTATAAATAAATATAAATATTGACTAACAACCAGCATTTTTCCTTTTGCACACAAGCGAAAGATCGACCGTGGGGAAATTATCAACGCATAGTATGGTGACTCACCAAGAAGTGGGAGAAGGCTCCCACAATAGAGACGAAGAGTCTGACGAAAGGAGGGCAATAGGGACCCCTCCAGATCTAGCCGAGACTGTGAGGAGTCTCATGGTCGAATTACAAAGCTGCAAGGTTGACAATGAAAGGATGATGAAAGAACAAGAAAAGCAAACAAAAATTAATGCAGTTTTACTGCATAGTTTATCCGATCTACAAAGACAAATGTAGCATGAACCTGAAACTCAGAAACATGGTCATATCAGTGGCCACACTGAGAGGAGAACCTCAAAAAAGTTCCACCCCAGAGGTAAAGGACAAGCATCGGATAATTCATCTGAGAAGGAAGCTGGCGATTCAGAGGGCTCTTCTAGCAGCAGAACCAGTTCCTATCCCCGAAGAAAACAAAAGAAGCAAAAGTCTTCCAAAGGTCGAAAATTCTAAGAATTCAGAAAGGCCAAACCACCCTCCTTCGACGGTGAAATAAAGAAGGGAGAGGAAGCAGAGGCCTGACTGCTTGGACTAAAGAAGTATTTCAGAGTCCATGACTTTTCAGAAAATATGAAGGCCCGAGTGGCCACCTTCAGCTTGAATGGAAATGCTTCCATTTGGTGGGAAGACGTTAAGAATATGAAAGGGGTTCGTGAAGAGGACCTGTCTTGGGAACGGTTTAAGAAATACTTCCAAAAGAAGTATCTGTCGGAAAAATATTTCGACTAAAAGACTAAAGAGTTTTATGAACTCAAACTGCGACAACTCACTATAGAATAGTATGTCAAAAAATTCCTCGATTTGTTGAGGTATGTACCCTATATCAAGGCGGAAAAGGAAAAGGTGCAACGCTTCATCAGTGGACTACCTAAGGACTATCGGAACAGAATTGAATTTGATGAGCCAAAGACTCTAGAAGGCACTATTCGAAAGGCAACCTACTGTCATGAACAATTTGGGCATCGAGTAGAACCTCGCGAAGGATGGAAACAAAAGAATAGTTCAAGATTTCAGAAAAGGGGAATTATATCCCCAGGATTTAAGAACTATAATAAGACCCTAAGAATGAGCTTCCCAGCCTGGAGTATGCACCAACAGAATTTTCCCTCCTTGAGCGGAAATAAAACTTTTGGACCCATATCAGTGAAGACTGATAACCCGAAGAGAGAGCCTTTCAAATGCTGGGGTTGCGGGGAAGAATATCTATTGAGAGACTGTCCACACCGACAATAGAATAGTCGGAGGATTTATAACATCCAAGAAGCTACTACCATCAATGATGTGGCTAGGAGTGTGCCACAAATTTATGCAGCCTTGGATAATAACCAAGCTGACCACCAAGCTTCAATAGTGGAAATAGAAGGTATGATTTCCAACCATCTAGTGTCTGTTTTAATTGATCCTGGTTCAAATTTGAGTTATATAGCCCCTAAATATGTTGACAAGTGTAAACTACAACCATAAAAACATACCAATCCATGGTTGGTACAGTTAGCCACTGGCACCAAAAGGAGGATAGCAGAAGTCATACCAGCCTGCCAATTAATGTTGGGTGAATTCCCCACCCAAGCAACCCTTAACATATTACCCCTGGGATCATATGATCTTTTGATTGGTATGGATTGGATAGCTGCCCATAAAGCCAGATTGGACTGTTACCATAAGACCTTAGAATGTGTAAGTAAAGAAGGGAAAAAGATAACCCTTCAAGGGATCCAAAAACCTGTCTCGGTGAGACAAATATCAGCTCTGCAAATGAGGAAGTATTGCCGGAAGGGATGTACCCTATATGCAATACAGGTGTTGAAAACAATCGAAGATGACAAACCAAGCCCTGACGATCACCCTATCCTAAGAGAATACAGAGATGTGTTTCCGGAAGAGGTATCGGGTCTACCTCCGAGAAGGGACATAGACTTCTCGATAGAACTTGCACTGGGAGTGGTGCCAGTGTCTAGGACACCCTACCAGATGAGCACACCCGAGTTAGTTGAAATCAAGTTGCAATTGAAAGAAATGATGGATAAGGGCTATATTCGGCCCAGCATGTCTCCATGGGGAGCACCAGTCTTGTTCGTGAAAAAGAAGGACGGTACCCTTAGACTGTGTACAGATTATAGGCAACTCAATAAGGTAACCATAAAGAACAAGTACCCCTTGCCCAGGATCGATGACCTGTTCGATCAATTGGGGGGTGCATCTATTTTCTCAAAGATTGATTTGAGGTCGGGATACCATCAAGTCCGAATCAAGGGTGAAGACATCCATAAAACTGCCTTCCGAACGAGATATGGTCACTATGAGTTTGTGGTGGTGCCATTTGGGTTGACCAATGCCCCTGGCACTTTTATGTGTTTGATGAACAATGNCCAATGCCCCTGCCACTTTTATGTGTTCGATGAATAATGTACTCAACAAATTCCTAGACAAATTTGTGCTTGTCTTTATTGACGATATATTAATTTACTCCAAGAACAGAAAAGAGCATGAAGAGAATCTTAGACTTGTGCTGCAAGTGCTAAGAGAACATCAACTCTATGCCAAATTCAACAAATGTGAATTCTTCCAGAAAGAAATACATTACTTAGGCCATGTTCTCTCCGAAGAAGGAGTAGCGGTAGACCTTGACAAAATCAGGTCTATCATGGAATGACCTACCCCAAAGGATGTTTCGGACATCAAATCCTTTATGGTATTAGCAGGATACTATAGGAGATTTATAAAAGGATTCTCCAAGATTGGTTGTCCAATCAATGCCCTCCAGAAGAAGGGGACAAAATTCCCGTGGACACAGAAATGTGAAGAAAGATTTCAAACCCTGAAACATCTACTGACCCATGCACCCGTGCTAAAAATCGTCGATCCAGAAGCTGACTTCCTCGTGTGCATAAATGCCTGTAAGGAAGGGCTCGGAGGAGTCCTTATGCAGAAAGGAAGTGTGATCTGCTATGAATCCCGAAAATTGAACGAGCATGAAGTGAATTATGTGACCCATGATCTAGATCTGGCTGCCATAGTGCATGCCTTGAAAATGTGGAGGCATTACCTCCTGGGAAGAAAATTTGTACTTATGACAGATCACTGTGGATTGCAATACCTGTTTGATCAACCAAAGCTCAATGCCAGACAAGCTAGGTGGATGGCCCTCCTTAGCGAGTTTGATTTCGAGATCAAACACATTAAAGGAAAGGAAAATAGGGTGGCCGATGCCCTTAACAGAAGTATGAAAACAATTCACCTGGCAGCGGTGAGCACCTGCGAGACAGATGTCAAAGAAAGAGTCATAAATGCACAAAAGACAGATCCATTTGTCCAGACCGTGACTATGTACCTACAGGAAGAACCCGCTGGAGTAAAATATGAAGGCTACCAGAAGACCAAAGGAGGTTTTCTCACTTACATAAGTAGATTTTATATTCCATATTGTGACGACTTGAAGAGGTTCATTATGGATGAACTACATAAAACACCCTACTCAGGTCATCCAGGATACCAGAAAATGATCACTACCACCAGGAAACAATTTTATTGGCCTGGATTGAAGAAAGACATAGTCGAGTACCTATCCAAATACATAGAGTGCCAGCAAGTTAAAGCAGAACATCGACACCCAGCATGATTATTGCAACCTTTACCAATCCCAGAATGGAAATGGGAAACCATCTCCATGGATTTCATCACTGGATTACCAACCTCAACCAAACAGAATGATGCCATTATGGTGGTGGTGGATAAATTGAGCAAGTCTTCTCACTTCATCCCTGTCAAGTCGACCTACAAGGCAATCGATATCGCCCAGGTATTCATGAAAGAGATATTTAGACTGCATGGTATGCCGAAAGAGATCGTGTCTGACAGAGACACGAAATTTACTTCCAACTTTTGGAAATCACTGATGGCTGGTTTAGAGACCAAGTTGTTGTTTAGCACCACCTATCACCCTCAAACCGACGGACATACATAAAGACTGAATCAAATACTTGAAGACATGCTAAGGATGCATGTAATGCATCAACCCAAGAAGTGGGAAGATTACCTGCCACTGGTAGAATTCGCCTACAACAACGACTGCCAAGCATCCTTAAAGATGAGTCCCTTTGAATCCCTCTATGGTAGACCGTGTAACACTCCAGTCAGTTGGAGTAATCCCGTAAATAGGATTTCTTTTGGACCCGACATGTTGAAAGAAATGGAACAAAAGGTGATTCAGATAAAACAAAACATGAAGGTCGCTCAGAACCGATAGAAAAGTTATGCCGACCAAAAGAGAACTCTAAGAGAGTTCAAGACGAGAGACCATGTATATATCAAAGTTAGGCCCAGGAAGAGTTCCCTGAAAATGGGAGCTTGTGCCAAGTGGGCACCTCGGTATTGTGGACCCTTTGAGATTCTAGATAGAGTGGGACTTGTAGCCTATAGGCTAGCACTTCCTCCCAGAGTAAAAGAACATAATGTTTTGTTTCATTATTGAAGAAATATGTACACGATGCTAATCATATAATTGACTAGTCTGTGATCCAGGTAGAACCGGAGGGAGAATTTCTACCAAAACCTTAGTGCATACTGGACAGAAAGGAAACCCCGCTCCAGAACCAAACCATTGCACAGGTCAAGGTGCAGTGGAGACATTTTGGCCCAAAATCGGATATGCATGTCTCATGGCATCCTCCATTTCCCATGTAGCCTCATCTGGGCCAAAATG
>SNQJ01S0000168.1:181084-236006 GCA_010110895.2 Picea sitchensis | reverse complement strand
TTGCAGGACTGTTGAGAGGGGATATGCTGAAAAAGAGACCACGATGGTTGAATAAAGGTGGTGGAAGGCACCTGGAAAGGTGGAGTTAACTTCCACCAAAACCAATACCGTATTTGGACTTCACTGGCCTGGAGAACCAAGAGCGGCTCGTTGGCCTGAAATAAATTACTCCCAGGTTGGTAGGTAGATGGATCCTCAGGAATTAATGAGGGATGGGGGAAGTGAACCGCCCATCCGTAGGAGCCTCAGGCCTGACCACCGCGAGGGAAATCACGCCACACGCAACCTCGCAAGAGGCAAATGCGTGAGGAAGAAGCACGGAGGGGGCAGACGCGAGGGAAGGAAGAGAACTCTGGAAAATACAGAGTGAGTGATAGCAAAGAAGGGGGAGAGTAACCCTCGTTCTCGGTCACTGGAAAACAGAGACGCAGTCTCGCAACATCGTGGTCTTAGCTCGAGGGTGGCTAGTGGTAAATCCTATCGGAATCCCTGAGCCTCCAGTTGGGTGGAAACGAGCACCCCTCTCAGTAGTTGCACTCACTTCTGGTGTTATTTTTGATAAGTGTTTTACATCTTGCATCTTGAAATTTATATGCTGACATATATGCTCATAGTTTGTGCATTTTTATGAGTGGTTAGAGTATAAGAATGCTTGTGTAGTGTTTGATTCAAAAATGGTGTTTGCATGCTTATAATGGAAAGACTACGTATGGCTTATGTTTTATAAATCGCTATTTATATGCATACCGATCTAATTCAGACTTTAAGTCTGTGTTTGGGAAATCTATGTCCTTATTCACCTTCAGGTAATACCCTAGATAGATCTCCCTATAGAGACACCCTTCTTAGAAAGCTCACCAAGAATCTGGGAAAGGACTCGAAAGTGAAAGCCTTAGTAACCTGGTACGAGGAAGAATGATCCTCTTGAAGTCCCGAAATAACAACGTAGGAATAAGTATCGATCGACAGATGAGATCCTATCGGAAGGTCTGCAGTCATTCATGACCGTTAGATCGAAGGAATAAACGAGGGCGTTAAATCGGGGCAATAGATACCCAAGGTTCGTGAAATAATGTGGACTGTGGATTCGTGTTCAGGCAACTTAGGAACGGTGCAATGGAGAGACAGGAATGAGCCGTCAGATCTTGGTCTAAAAAGCCGTCAACCGTTGGATCTGTGGAGAGTTGCACGAGGTTTAAAGCTCACGTGAAGAGTAGCAGAGAGGGAGTTTCGAGAAGGAGTTCTTATCGGGATATCGACATTCGGGAGTTCAGGGATCCGAAGGACGAGATTCCGGGTACTCGACCTCAGAAATCGCGACAAGACAAAATAGATCTGAGTCGTTCATCTGAGACAGGACGTGTGTCGCGAGATTGCCCATATCGGGGATTCGGACATGGGGAGTCATAGAAGGAAGTCTTTTGACTTCGTGAGCGGCGAAATCACGAGAGAATCACAACCATCTGTTTGGGGAGGACAGGTGGCAGAGATCTAGGGATCTCACGAACTCAGAGGTTTGCAAGGTGAGAGTCCAGGAGTTGGGTGCTCCAAGTCACGAGTGGCGAAGTCGCAAAAGGATCAGGATCGTCCTTGTTGGAGGACAGGTGGTAGAGATCTGACCATTTCGCGTATCGGGGATTCGTGAGTTTGGAGGTGGAAGACCAGGCTCTTGGAGTCACGAAGTCCCGAGTCGCGAGATCGCGATGTGATCTGGGTCGTTGATCAAAGAGGAAGGACAGTCGTGGGATCTGACGTCTCGATACATCACGTATCGGGGATTCATGAGTTTAGAGGTGGAAGACCAAACCCTTGGAGTCGTGAAGTCCCGAATAGCGAGAAGTAGGAGCAACCATTGAGTCAAGACCTCCTCGCCATATCGCATATCGGGATCTCAGAGGGTGAGGGGAATCAGTTTCGACTGTAGAAGTCACGAGCTTGCGAGTTGCAAGAGCTTGTGCAACACGTGGCATGTCCACTTGGTGGGACCCACGTGGTTGACAGGTGGTGTGACGATAAGATGCCCAGAGAGAGGGAGAAGTGGTGACAGGTGGTGGACATGTGTCATTTGAAACGGGAGTCAACATCCTGTTGACTTCTCGTACTTCGGGTTCTCGTAAGAAAGGAGCACAAAGGCCCAACAACTCAAGTCACGAAGTTACGAGTTCCGAGAAGCCCAGAAGGAGTCAAACCTTCTCTGATTTTCGCGTCTCGGGGTTTGTAAAAGAAGGGCCCGGAGGTTCAACCTTTCAACTCGCGAACTTGCAAGTTGCGAGCAAGGCTAGTAGTTATCCCTAGCCGGTGGTCACACGTGGAGAGTGCTAATAAGGAGGGGCCATACCATATCGGAATCTCGGGTATCGATGATTGGTGAAGAAAATTCGAGGGTCTTCGACTCACGACTCGTGAGGTCGCGAGTTGTGAAAGGCACTTGCATTTAGGTGCGTATGTGGTCCTATCGAGATAGGGACTAAATAAAGGGAGCTAGTGCGTTGTCATTAAGCGGCGGGTAGATCTACATGGCCAGAATCTGCGCACCGATATCTACAGCCAGGGTCTCATTCCAGAGCCCCCTTGCCATTCTACCTTTAAGATTGGACTCATTTGTATCGCTGAGACGCGAAACACGAAAATGCACCTGGTTTGTTTGGCCTGTGGTCCTAACCCATGATCACAGGGAGGTGAACAGGGAAGAACTAGCCTATGCTAGGCCCCCGTAGGACTTCTGGGATTCTGTCCCTTGAGGAAAAGCGAAAATTTTATTATGGTGTAGTGGGTGTGTGACACTGGGTGTTGACCATCCTCTAATGGATTCAATATTCTCTGGATCTACTGCTATACCTTGTTCTGAAATAATGTGTCCTAGGTAATGGATCTACTCTTGATAAAAATAACACTTACTAAGATTGGCATACAATTGATGTTCCCTCAGCACTTGCAATACCAATATTAGGTGATGTTCATGCTCTTCATCTGACTTAGAATAGAAAAGTATGTCGTCCAGGAATACTATGACAAACTTATCCAAATAATTTCTGAATATGCCATTCATTAAGCACATAAAGACAGATGGTGCATTAGACAATCCAAATGGCACCACTATAACTTCATAAGGCTCATACCTGGTTCTAAGGGTTTTCTTATGTATGTCTTCTTCTTTGATTCTTACTTGATGGTATCTCAATCTCAAGTCTATCTTGGAGAATATATTTTCCCCTCATATTTGATCAAAGAGGTCATCAATTCTGGGTAGAGGGTACTTGTTTTTCACAATGGATTTATCCATCTATTGAAAGTCAATACACAGTCTCAAAGTTCCATATTTATTTTGACAAAAAGTACTGGTGCTCCCTAAGGTGAAACACTTGGTCGTATGTACCCTTTCTTCAACAATTCTTCCAACTGCATTTGTGATTATTTTAATTCTGGTGTGCTCATTCTGTAAGGTATTTTTGACATCGGGGCAACTACTGGCACAAAATAGATAGAGAAATATATCTCTTTTTTTGGTGGCAACCCTGGTATTTCTTGGAATACATCTTCAAATTATTGTAGTATTGAAAAATCTTCAAGGCTTGGCCCCTTTGTCTTTTCTGGCTCCTTCACATGGGCCACATACAATTTACATCATTTTCTGATCCCAATGGTATAATATTTAGATCAACATTAGTATTCACACCATTAAGACTTATGGAACAACCTCTAACCATATCATGGGTTCTCCTTTTGGTTCCAGTGACTAGCTGAACCAAACTTGATTTTTCAAGCTTATTTTTCTCCAAATGTAATCTATCCACTATTTTAGGATCAACGTAACAATGACTTGCTCCTGAATCAATTAAAATAGCAACAGGATGATTTATGATCTTACCTTCCACCTCGATCATATTGGATTGGTAATCTGCTTGTCGATCATCTAAGGATGCATAAATTCTTCCCATGTCTTCTACTATTGTGGCCTCTTGGATTTTGTGCACGATATTCAATTTGTCCTTTATGTGATGGAAATCCTTGTAGATGTGATCTTCTTTGCATCCCCAACATTGGATGGGTGGTCTTCCCATTTTTCCCAAGGAGTCTTCTTTCTTGGATTCATCCTTAGCATACTGGTCTTGATGATTTTTATTAGGCTCATTTCTATTGAAAGGAGGTTTGAATCCCTTCTTCCTCTGATCGGGCTTATCCTTCTTCTTATCCTTCCAAGATTTCTGCATGGACTCTCTACCCTTTCCTTGCTCATACATGTACTTAGCCTTCTTGATGGTCTCATTCAAAGTCCTGGGTTCATCATATTGAATCTTATCTTTATAAAAATGGTAATCTACTTAAACACCTTTGTACTTTTACCTTCTCATCTTTTATAAATCCCACATACTTTAGCATCCCCAAGAACTTCCTTTAATACTTTTCCATGGTTGCGCTTCCCAGAATAAGTTCAAATAACTCTTGCATTTTCTTTTCATAGAAGTGCACTGAGAGGTACTCCTTCTGAAAATACTTCTTGAAATTCTTCCAAGTGATCTTATTCTCATTAATGTTCTCAACTTGCTTCAGCTGGTCCCACCACATTGCAACTTTCCCATCCAAATGGTAGGTGGAAATCCTGGCTTCTAGGTTTTATGAGTAGTTATGTAATTGAAAATACCTCTTGAGTTCAAGAAACTATTCCTCAACATCATCTTCCCTTTATCTTTCACCATCAAAGGATGGTGGCTTAAGCTTCCTCAACTCTCCTGGAAAACTGTCCAATTCATGTCTTTTTCTTTGGTTCCTAATGGGAGACACCTATGGACTACTTATGGAATCTTCAGATGCATAAAATGTTCTTGCTGAGTAAGGAGGTGACTGATGTCTATGAGTTCTGCTAGCACTTATTGAATAACCAACTCTTCCATGATCATATCTTCTTTCATGATACCTGCCTTCTTCCTCTTGTTTTGATTTTGATCCCCTCTTTGTTTTCCTCTGCAACTGATTTAAGCTCTGCATCACTCAAGAATTTATTTGTCTTTGTTCTCTCATCAACCTCTCATTGTCTGCTTTGTAACTCTTCACTTCTACTTTCAGGCTTCTTACAATCTCTATCATTGTTTCTTGCTCCCCTCTGCCCTTGTGTCCATTGGACTCTGTCTCTGCATTACCAACACTGATATTCTGACCTTTTCCCCCCTTATCATGGATCTAAACTCCCTTTTCTTCTTCCATTTATTGAATATGCATTCTCAACTGATATGTTTAAACCCCTTAATTCTGCAAAATGTGCAACTGACCATTTTGTTAGAATTATGCATATTAAATGTTTTTTTTTTCCAAACAATGCTACAAGTCCTTTTTCTTCTCAATTCATGAGGAATATATATATATATATATATATATATATATATATATATATATATATATATATATATATATATATCTTTTCAGTATGCATCATATAACATTTCCATGTGATCCCTTATCCGATACAAAATTAAATTCTACTCATGCGCTTCTTTCAAACCACTTTCTTAGGTGACCACGGCTTGAAACGATGGGCTTAATCCTTCCTTAGCGCTTCACTCTATGTTCTTCCACATGGGAGCTTGCAATAAAAACATAACCGAGGGTTGGGTTACCTCATAGGACCTTTGTACCTTAACACAAGACCGACACTGAGACCAAGTCCTCCAGACTTCGGCCTTCGGCTGTTCTCTGTTGTCAACTTCCAATTTCCCCTGGAGCTGCACTTCACCGAAGTCTTCACTAACTCCACTAGCAAAAATAGAGCATTCAAGACTTGATCTCCCATTGAATGGATGACCCCACCCCCAGTGGGAGGCTTCAACCAAAATCGATAGTTGTGACTTAATCAAACATTGAGATGGACGACTCTCCACCAATTCAAAAATTTGGCACTCCGGGGCTCTGGGACATTCAGTTCCTGTGTCTCTCAATTCGCCTAGAGTGAAAATCCTCCGAAGTACTTACCCCACTCCTCCTCCTTCTTGATCCAATGGTCGAGAAAGGCCCCGAAGGGATCCTATATCGACAGGCTATGTGCCTTCGTGACTTCGGGCTTTGACACTTTTCACCGATAGGAACTTGTAAACCCTCGAAGTCACATACTCCCAGAGGCACCACGACATGTTGACGTCACTTAGGGTGACATGGACCCATGGAACATGTGCCACATGTTATTAAAAAACAGAAATATCGGGGTCCAAAATGTGCTAAATATGGGTGACAAATGTCCCCACACAACCCCCTACCACGTGGCACAATCTATGCAATCAATCAAATTCAGGACTCCAAAGCTCCGAGATTCGGAAGTTTCCTGACTCCAACACATGCTACCTCCCAGATAGCCAAACGTCAAACTGAAATCGACGGCTCATACTTCTCCCACATCCGACGATTGTGATTAACTACGGGCTTCGGGCTTCGGGGCTTCTCGCTCCAGACGATCCCCACACTCTCGAATTAATGAACGTCGAAGTGGTGAGGATCGGAAGCTCTGAAACTTCGTTATCCTTCCACCCTTGCTAGATTCCACGGTCGACATACTTCCAAAGTCCTTCCCTCGATCTAATGGTCGACGAGACTTGTGGACTTCGGTGCTCCAAGATTCCGGGTTATAGAAGTTCATCAGAGTTTAAATCTCCCAGAGTGAAAACTCCTGAAGTGGTAAATGTTGACTGACCATGATCAATGGCGGAGATCCCTCCACGCCTCCCATAAGATCAGATGACTGACGGGTCTTTGGAACTCTGACCTTCGACAGTTCAGGCCTTGCATGCCTACTAAGATCGTCGAAGCAACGAAGTTCCAAAATTATTCCTTTCCTGCTTGGCTTCGATGGACGGTTGACGATTGATCAACCAGATATGGCAGCTGGGACTTAATTTCTACCCCAACCTCCTATTCGCCTCCATCGGATGGCCCCTATTCACCTGCCCTCTGATTCAACGGTCTAGGTATCTCTTGATCCCATGGTGGTGATCTCTCTCAAATTTGAAAGGGATGGTCACGATCCTTCAATCCCTTACTAAGGATATCTAACGTTCTAGCTTCTATGCGGACTCTGCAACACCATTTCTCTCGATATTCACGACTTCAAGGTCATAAATCGATCTCAACCATGAGACTCTAACCAACATATCCGACCCATTCTAGCTTAGTGTTTCAACCTCTGGCTCTGATACCAATCTGTAACGTACCCAGCCACCCAGAGGTAGGGCTACACTAACTTCGAGTCCCCTTCTAATCAATTTGAATCACCACTAAGTTAATTAAGAGACATGAAAACCACATGCGGAAATAAATATTCATGCCACAACATAAACTAAGCCATGCACAACAATAACCAACAAGCGTACATATTCTAAATATTGAATTCAACGATAAATAAATACACAATGGAATAAATCATACATAGGTAAATAACCATAACATAGAGCACTTATATCTTCTGAAAACAAGACACCAACTGGCTACAGACTAAGGATGTTCCACCCAACCATAGACATTGATGTTCCAAGTCTTAACAACAATGTCACCCCCGAGTCAGAGTTATGAATCCACAAGGATGGTTCCAGAGTTTCACTTGGCTTCCCAAACCAGTCATCACTCAAGATCTCACAGGATTCCCAACACCCACAACAATACAAGTACCTAACTCTCTTCTACCCAACCTGCACAACCCAAGAGAATTGACCACCCCTTCTCTTCCACACAGTCCCTCAGGTTGTTCATTTCCTTCCAAGGCTCCAGTGTAGCTGGTCCAAAATATCCATGCTGGGACTCTCAGGACTCACAGCTGTGATAAATACTGGGCATAGACCAAATCATCTTAGACATGCAAGTCTTGATTCATGGATGGATTACACCAACAGTCTCTACAACCAACAATACCATGGTTTCTCTTCAACAATTTGTTTTCCTTTACCAAGCCAAAAATTGAATGAGGAAAGATGAGTGGGTGGTGGAATGAACCAAACTGAGAGTGAGCGAAATTGATGAAGAAAATGGTAAGGAGATGTCTTGAACAATGAGTGAGTGAGTGAATGGGAGAAGAAAAACAACCAATAGAAGGACTAGAAAGCGAACATGAGTCAGAAACCCCAAACAGACCAAGGACAAGTTTATGTAATTCTTGGAATTAAGGAACCACTTATCCTTCCCCCCAAGAAGCTCATATAATTGTTATTCTCCAGTAAGACAATAATGGGTAAATAAAACATATGAAATAAACACTTAGCCCCTCAAGCCCCCTCTCTTGTGGAATCATAGCCCCCTATAACTCTTTTCCTTGTCCGTCTAGCAACCAACGATGTATTTATTATTCATAATGATCAAAACATTACATTCCTAGGCACACTGGCCTCTTAATAATTTTTTAGGCACTCTAGCCTTTCATAACTTAACAAAATACATTATTTAATACGAGGCTCAAAACCCAGGGTGTTACTCTTTCATGGTGAACCAAATTTTACAAGAAGTGAGTATAACCATTGTTGTTATGGTATATTTATTATTATTGTTAAATTTTATGCTTATTGCAAGCACAAACATGTTTGAGATCAACAGGTTAGCTCAGTTAGTTAGAATGCTTGATATGAAGGATCTAGGAGAAGAAAAACAAATCTTGGGCATGGAAATACACAAAGACAAGAAGGATGGTAAGCTCAATTATCAGAATGGAAGTATGTGGTGAAGATATTCAAGAAATTTGGTATGAATAATGTGAAACCGGTAAAATCCCTTTGGCTTTACATTGTAATTTTTTCTTTAGGTTTATGTCCTAATTAATGAAAAAGAAAAGGGTTATATGTCTCGAGTATCGTATGTCAGTAGGAAGTTAATGATTGCAATGGGAAATGGTCAGTATTTCAGATGCAGTTGGTGTTGTTAGTAGACACATGGAAAAACTAGGTAAAAAACATGGAAGTGGGTGCTTTGGTATCTTAGAAGCACAAAAACACATGTATCACCTACAATTGTTACAGTGATTTAGTCGGTCATTATGATTCAAGAGATTTGGACAAGAGGAGACCTACCTCAGGTTATTCCTTCCAAGAATGTAAGGATCTATTGGGTAAGTTTGGACAGGTATAGGATGTGGTGTTCTGTGGTGGTCAAAGTGTTGTGCATTTGACTAATAGTCCAACGTATCAAAATGGACAAGTGCATCGATTTATAAGAAAGGTTACTGATGGTGGAAGAATGGTCCATACTGGAGCAAATTGTGTAGACATGTTCATGTAACAATACTGTTAGAGAAGTTGCATAGTTGTGATGGTGTTTGGCTTCTCTCGGCTTGCAAGAAAGGTGATGAATAAACTTGGTCATGATATATTAGGTAAATTTTTATGAAGGTGGAGATTGTTGAAAACATGCCAACTAATTTCCCATGCGGATGCATGCACACATCATTAGCTAAAAATAGAATGTATATTCATGCACACTATAATGAATAGTTTGTGTAACTCGTGGATCATATTGTAATCAATTTGTCTAGTTGTTTGATAGATGTTATATATACGAGCATACCCATAGATGTGAGGCGAGAAATGAACAATGTGTGGGAAGAGAGGAGAGTATGTTGATTATTTGGATTGGTTGTCATTGATGTCAACCCTTGAAGAAAGTTCGGTAGTGAATTCTGGTAGCATAAAGGTTTCGGTAATGGACACAAGTTTGTTTGATGTATAAAGGTATGATTTTTAATATATTTGAAGTTAAGACTATTCTGGATGGATAGTACATGTCATGCCATTTTTGGTGGTATGTGTAATGTCACATAAATCCTCACGGTTAAAGAGTTATGGCCATGTGAAGTTGGAGAACTCTCATGAGTAATCTAGAAGCCCCTAAAGGTCAAAGTAGTCAAAGTGGTTGCAAAGAATAAATTATTTAAATAATAAAGTGAAGTGACAAGTTTACTATAAGTCAAAGTGGATACAAAATAAATTATTTAAATAAGAAATTTAATAGAGAAATTACTAAGTGGACAAGTGGTTAGAAGTGGGTTAGCCCTAAAATAAGGAAAGTGGTTTAAGAGATTTTAGAAGGTAAATAATAAAGTGAAGTGATGCGTGTACTGTAAGTCAAAGTGGATACAAAATAAATTATTTAAATAATAAAGTTAATGGAGAAATTACTAAGTGGACAAGTGGTTAGAAGTGGGTTAACCCTAAAATAAGAAAAGTGGGTTAAGATGATTAAAAGGTAACCCCTTGAGGAAGCTACATGAAAGTATAAATAAGAGGCAATAATCTCTCATTTTAATCACACTTGAGCATATTGAATATCTACAAGTGACTGAGGTAACCAAAGGATATCTAAGACGAATTTTAGGGGGAAGATGGAGTTACACTCCGTGGAAAATAGGGTTTGTGGCTAGTCCTGAAACTAGTCTAAAACAAGTGTTTCGGGTAAAAACGTCATAACTTCTTCATAACAGATTCAAATTAAGTAAGAGAAATTGTATTGGTTAGAGTATAGTCTATAGTATTCTGTGTACAATTTTCATATCCATACAACAAATATTCCTTGCGGGGCACGCTCTACAAGTTCACTCTCTAGAATAAGCCATAATTCAATAAGGTATGGCATTTTTTCTATAACTCATTTTCTGAGAGGATCCAAGTAGTGAAACTTGAAGGAATTGCATAAAAGACAATGTACTATTTTCAGATTTTTATTCATTACAGGTACATAGTTATGATTATTGCAAGTTAGGGTTGTTGACTAATCCAAAATTAGTCATGTGAGACTAAAGTAAAGTTTGATGAAAATGCTAGTCTCTTGTTGTTAAAGTTAAGGAAGGTTAGCAGGTATGTGATCATATACATTAGGTCTATTACAAAGTTACAAATCAGATTTGGATGATGAAATTGATGAGAGATTTTGGTTGAGGTACATGTTGGGTACATGGTTGAGACAAGTAGGTGATGAGTTGGCACATACATGTGATGTATAGTTGATGATGTTGGTACATCTTGATGAGTCATAGTTTATGTGTATTTGATGCATGATTGGTACATATTTGGTGCATGGTTGATGCACTTGTTGATGGTACAGTTTGATGTATAGGTTGGTGCATAGTTGATGCACTTGTTTATGGTACAGGTTGATTACAGGTTGTTTGGGCATGTTATTGTGACGTGTTATTTGTATAGGTTTGATGCATGGTTGATGCATTTTTTTATGGTACAGGTTGATGTATGGTACATGTTGGTACAGGTTGATGTATGGTACATGTTGACACAGGTTATTGGTACAGGTTGTTGCAGGTGGATTGGTACGTGTTTACAATAGTATATCTCATAGTGATAGTGTGACAGTGGTTCCATCATTCTACTTCTACATTAGCGTAGTTATACGGGGCAATGGCATGTGGTTGTAGCCACTTTTCGGTTGTAGCTAGAGAACATAGGGGGTTGTAGCCTCCTTCCGGTTGTAGCCAGAGAATTGGGGAGTTGGAATTTCCCTCGGGTTGTAGCTTGAGAAACTAGGGGGTTGTAGCCTCCTTATGGTTGTAGCCAGAGAATTGGGGAGTTGGAGCTTCCTTTAGGTTGTAGCTTGAGAAACTAGGGGGTTGGAGCCTCCTTCCAGTTGCAACTGGAAAACAAAGGAAGTTGGTGCTTCCAATGAATGTAATTCTTAAAGACATAAGAAAAAACATTTTGTGGTTTTCTCCCACTTTGGGTTTCCATGTAAAAACATTGTTGTACTGTGTATGTGTATGATTGCTCATTTGTTCATTGTTTATTTATTCTGCAACTATTGGATGATAATGCTACATTGATATAACACTTGCATTTTATGGTTAAAAATGATTAGATTGCTCTATTATTGATTCACCCCCCCTCTCAGTAATCCAATGGAAGATGGTTGTATCCCTGTGATTGGCTATTGTAATTCTCATTTTAATAATAAGCATACCAATTATCATTGCCCCATGATTTTCTCGTATTGAGTTTCCACGTAAATCACTTTGTCAATTGTGTGATTGTTGTTGTGTTTGGTTTGTTCTTGGTTCTATTTTCTTTTCCATTAAAATCTTTTTACGTTTATTCTTCTGCTGCCTAACATTCTAGGCCCTCCCGAAAAGTCTCCACTCAATGCACAAGACACACAGAAAGCTTCACACAAAACACACTCACACACTTTCATATTGTGGGCCCCTGTGAGAAAAACCTCGAGCTACCAGCTTTGATACCAATTTAGGAAATACGGTTGCACACACACACAAATATTCTATATTAAATTGCAGTGTGTTACATATACCAATAGCTCTATTATATAGAGTTTTTCAAATCTAACTAATTCTTAAATTAGGAGAAGAGGTTGAAAAAATATTCCACTGATGTCTAACAACTCAACTCACAACAATAATGGAGGCATTATTTTGGAAATGGTTTTGAATTAGATTTGAGTTGTATTCTCTTCTTGTGGAACATGGAATGAACCAGCGATCAGATAAATCCCTAGCTTATTTTTGCATGGAAAGGAAAGAAACCTCGAATTATTTTCTCCTGTGCCAAAAACGTACATGCTCTGGATATCTCGTGGTCTCTTCGAGGCACCTTTCACCCGTTGTATCGCTTTTTGGCTCAGATCTAGCTCAGATTGTTATTTCCTTGTGGCTTTCTGATTAAGTCTGAGCCTTGAGGGAGCATTCTAAAGTGTGCATCGATCCGGTGGTTCCTTATCTGAATGTGAGCTCCATACCAATTGATCCTTTGTGCAGATTTGGTTCATTGGCAGAGGTTTGGTTTGGCCCTCGTTGAAGCCTATTGCCTCTTGTCACAGCTTTATAACTGTCCTACGCAGAATCCTGGAGTGTGCCTGATCCATGTCGTTGGTGTGTGCAAGCAGTTTCTCTGTCTTCATAACTGTGACGGTTGGTGAGAGACAACGCTGAGGAATCCAAATTGGTCGCCATTAGAGGATCCAATGGCAAAGAGCTCGGTTTAGTATTATCTTATGGTGACTTCATTTGCGATTGTGATTTATATGGAAGCTGGTGTGAAACCATTATTGAAAGAATATTTTACTCTTTATTGTTAAACCATTATAACCTTTGAAGAGATAAAAGAGCTGTAATAATTTTGGAAGGAATATTATTTTTGAAGGAGGTTTTCAGAGTATTTAATTGCTTTTTCATATTCTTCATTTTATTTTAAATTTTAGGTAATAGAGTAGTTAGTTAGTATGAGATTTAGACCGATCTGACTATTGATTCAAATCCAATAAATACTTTTATGATACCTAATAGCTCAATCCTCTTTAAAGTACTCAATTCATTATAAAAAAAAATACAGCCATTTCTGCTTATAATGTGTTTAGTCACCACCAAAAATTCATGAAGCTTAAAAGCATCCACTAAGCCTCTTTATGCATGAATAGATTTAATGTTCTCATTAAGATTGTACAATTAGCCTCTTTATGCATGAATAGATTTAATGTTCTCATTAAGATTGTACAATTTCAACAATGATATCTGTCATTTCAACAATTTTTCTATATTTTTTATACTATCTATATCTATAAAAAGTAAAATGTTTATAAAAACAGAGGCCATTGAGACGATGAAGAACTAAAACACCAAACACCAGAGGTCATTCAGACGATGCAGAACTAAAACACCACGCCAGAACCAGAGGCCATTCAGACGATGCAGAACTAAAACACCACACCCATTGGATTAGATTACAGGTGCTTTCGGATTCCACCTGCACTGATGTAAGTAATCATTAGCCGAGCAATATCCTTCCCCTCCCAGCCCCTCAAATTGATCTATGACCATTCTCTTCTTGTCATTGGCCATTAATCTAAATCGCAGCATTCTCTTCTTGGGATCCACAAGTCCTCTCAGCGTTACCTTCTTCTGCATCACGTCCACCACATAGTCCAGCAAATCTGCCCATCATCAAGTCACAAACAGATTCAGAAAATGATAAAACAAAATGAGTATATTACTTGCAAACATAATCACGAAGGACTATATAAACAACATTGCTAACAATCAATTCAAGTTAGTTAATTAATGTGCAGAATGTGATGAACAAACATACTGTCCATCTTGGAGAGCACTTTGCAGACCCTGTCACGGCACTCTAAGCAGCGCATATTAGCGTTGAGAACAATCACCTGAACCTGTAGTGTAATTTGATGTTTGTGACAGCATCAGTAATCTCAGACTTTAGCGTAACCTATACAATTGAGTTAATATGTCGTATCAAAGGGGATTGGCAATGTGCAGTAAAGATGCTAATGGAAAAATTGAGCTTCTTACTCTGGGCATTGTTAAGGCTTCGGCCGAGCGCAGCAGTTGAGCCGTTGGAACCATTTGTGAACGTTGATGACTGAAGAAGAACATTATACAGCTGCAAAGACCAGGCCCTGAGCTGCCACTGATTTTTTATTTATATTGATCTGATGACGAGGATGAAGATGACTATAGATACGATCTGTGTTGTTAGGATTGAAGAGTGGAGAGGATCATGAGTTTTATTGCTGTGAAAATTCCCTCCCTGACACAGGAAAGGATACCATTGCATTGAAGGGATAGGTATGTTTCTGGGACAGTTGGCAGCTTTGCCATCGCTCTGCTCCGGGGACTGGGTGGGTGTGATCTGACTAATTATTGAACAAGTCGTTAGGTTATGGCCATTTGGATGCGCCACCTGCTTACTCCAATGAATTAATTAGTTAATGGATGTGGATAAGTGGTCAATGGAGCTGTTGCGTTAAGTTGGATGCTCGCTTTTCTCAGGGAACTTCATTGTAATTGGGGATGCATCACTGCCGTTGGGTGGGGTTAGCTATTGGTTGCCCTGATCATTTTCACGCGGTACAAAGTCCATAACCAAATCATTCTTTGGTTGTTGCGACTGTGAAATCCTCCCAACAATACGCCATTTGAGTCTTACAACTCATGTCCTTCCTTTGAAGACCATGCTTGGTAAAAGGATAAAAACCATTGCAATTTCAAAGATAAAATTCTATATGTCAAAAACATTATTATCTGGTATATGTGCAAATATATTATTATAGGTTAACACTAAGAATTGGGAACTGGTTGGGCTGGTACGTATTCTACTTATTCCGTAAGATGGAAGGTTTGCCCCTTCTACATGGCGGTGTCTAATTGTTCTATGTTTTTTTTTTCTTCGTCTAAATCCAACAACATAAACCGGTACGAAATTACAACTTTCTATTGTGTAAATTGCATTTTTGAATGTAGAAATGGATTCAGCCTGATTTCAACAACATAAATCGGTACGAAATCACAACTTTCTGTTGTTTAAATTACATTTTTGAATGTAGAAATGGATTCGGTGTGCTCAAAACCACTAGGAGCACTAGGAGATAATTAATAGGCATATCTATTACACTGATATTTTATATAAATAGAGGTTATTATTGGTTAAGTTTAAATGAATATGTATTTAGTTTTATGTATACAATTAAAGTAAATGCCAAGCGGAGTTCACCAAGGTGTTGTGCAACGAACGTTAGCAATTGATTGAAGGTTGACGAATTGACGATCGGTTGTGTGGACATGACTTGGGTGCCCAAGCAAAACGAGGAGTTGGATGGAAGAAGGGAGGGTGCGCTTAGGTGAGTCAGATGACTCACCTAAGGGACACATGCACTTTAAACAAAGGTCGGCCTAAGAGTTATGTGGACAAGTTGCAAAATGTTGGGTCACTCCAAGGCAAGGGACATTTCAGTTCGGAGAGTTGGGTGCCTATATATGCCAAGGGGGAGACCAAACAAAGGGGCAGATCATAGGTGACATTCTTACTTCATAATTGCTAGTTGAGGGTTTGAGGTAACATCTTAGTAGAGAGGGCGAGTTCCTCCCAAGGGGCCAAGTCAACCCTAGTGGGTGACTTGTACCTCCTTGTGGAGTCTGCCACAAAGATAGAAGATGGAAATCTTTTCTTGAAGCCAAGACATTTTCCGGACAAGCAAACTTGGGTGGTGAAGTTGGGTGTTTCAAGTCGCATAGATTGAAGCAAGGGCAATATGAATCGTAGGCTTGAAGCATGAAGTGTAGTTTGAAGTCATTCATCAAAGTGTTTCAGTTAGTGGCATGGAGGTTTTTGCAAGGCGACGAAGGAAGTCTATTTATTTTGTTTCCCATATGTTATTGAGCAAACTTGGGCGGAAGCTCCTTGTAAATATATTTTCGGTGTGGCACGAGTTGAAGACTCGACACACTTCTGCTTTTGTAATGAAATTTAGGTGTTAGGCCGGTTTGGACAACCACTTACATATTTCGTTGTTACTGTGTATGGATGTGATCTTTACTTGTTGATGTTCTAAGTACAAGATGCAAACACAAATTGTTAAGTAATAAACAAATATAAGAGGCAGGTGTAGTCTGAGCCAAGCAAACCGTTGTGGTCTTGTCGCTGAGTAAAATCTACGATGTCGCATGTCGTTGGAGATGGTCTATATTTCCACCATCCGCCTAAGCTCTCCATCGACATGACAAGTGGTATCAGAGCATGAAATAGATCACACATAAAAAAAAACTGTGGAAGTTGGTTTAGTGGATGATTTGGTGAACTTTTTCACTGTTGTGACATGATATGTCAGAAAACATTCTAAGTTGCAAGGAAATAGGCTAAGCACATTTTCACCATGACAAGTTCATGTCATGCACGACCGAGAACAACACTTGAGTAACTTGGGTTTTGGACAATGATCGCAGCCTTCAGACAAGGTGACTCTTTGCATAGTTACACAACTCGATTAACAGTAAGTGACTTAACAGTTGGGCGGTGTGTGCATGGTGTCCTAATGTAGAAGCATTTAGGGTGCGAAGATGGAAGGCAGTGAAGATGCGTTTGGTTGGGTGCATGGAGAAGGTGACTTAGACAGAGTTTTGTATATCATAGAGTTGAGTTGGAGACTTGATGCAGACAGTTTGGATGCACCTCATCGAAACATGTCTATGTTGGGATTTGTTATACACAGTCATTGGGCCATGTTGTTGCAAACCCTCGGTTACAACGATGATTGATGTGAGGAAGTGGGTTGTGTAACTTGGTTCCTTGGTGATGAAGAAAACCAAGGTGTGGACAGGGAGTCAATGGGAGTGTGGTGACTTGGGTGTATCATGGTTTTTGACTTAGCTGAAAATTGATGGGGAAGAACTTGCTCTTGAGCCACAATAGGGAGGTTTGTTTTATAATCAGACTTGGGGGTTTGGGATGAGTTGTAGACCTGTGATAGTATGATGACCTGAACCATGGGGTTACCAAAGATGTTGTGAACAAGAATGATTGTTGTGAGTTCTTTGCAAGATCTAAATTGTTGCATTGGGTTCTTTGGAGGGGGATGGGTAGTCTTGATAAACAAGGGTGGTCTGTTTCCACCACAAACTTTGGGAGTTCCAAGTGCCTCAAACTTCATTAGAGCCACAGAACAATTTGGAGCACCCTGGTGGTGGAAGATGTGAACAAGGGCTTGGAACAGTTTGCTTGGGTGAGTTCAATAAGTGGACTTAGGCATATTTGGTTACAAAGATGGAGACAAATTTGATTGCTGTCAAGATCTCTTATGAGGTGCATTGTAGGGCTTGCTATGACGAAGAAAATGATGAGACACGTGCTTCGTTTAAGAGGTTGGGTGAGGTTTTTTGGAGCATGGGTGCCTTAGCCATTTTCATTGAGTCGTCATGTGATGACTTGATTTTCGCAATGGAAATTTGAAGGAAGAAACGACTTGGGGAAAAATGAGTTTGTTCATTCCAAGAGACGAATGAGAGTTGTGGTCACTCATTTTCCTTGGAACACTTTGAATAGTACGTTGGGACACATGTGGAGGTATTTTTTGACTTATACAGATTAGAGGATTGTACAAACACGTTAAAATGTAGCATGAATGAAGTAATAGTGCGGTGATGATTGTTGGATGTAAGATACTTGCACACTTGGGGAATTTCATAGATAGGTGAAGAAGAGGATGGGATATTGACCGATGAATCCAATATCAAACTTTACTTAGGAAGACTCTTTAGTAAACCATGGTGCCATGGAGGGAACGGTTGAGGTAGTGATGAGGAAGTTTTTGGGATCCTACAGTTTGTGGGATGAGTGAAGAGAGTGAATTTATTTGGTCGCATGGATGGTAGACATGTGGTCGTTTCCTTGAATTTTCAAATAGCTTCGATGTGGATGAGTTGGGTGCAATGATGAGAGGAAGTGACAACAACTTTCACAGTGAGAGTAGATGATGAAGTTAGGAAGTTAGAGAAAGACTTCATTTTGGAGTGACATTGCAACGCGAAAGGGAAAGGGAGTTTTCCTTGGTGAGATGTTGTGTGGATGAATTGAGTTGAGGATGGATGAAGACCAGTTTTGACATGGAGGCATTCCATCATACAGGTGAATAATATGGTTGGACTAGCCATCCAACTAATTCGACACTTGGATGTGTTAGTGCGTAGCGACATAAAAAAAGAGGGCATACACTGAATGTACAGTGGTTCATTCATACAAGACTTGGTTGATGTGGAGGAACTTCTTAACAAATTTGGATGATGACAAAAGTGGAGAAGCAAGTGCAATCTTTCCTTGGTCTTTTTGGTTTGAGCATGTGGTGGATGTTGGACAAAAACAACTATGGACAGTCACACGGAAGTACACTTTCACAGATTGGGCGTGAAGTTGGATTAACTACCCAACTTGTTCAAGAAGTGGAGGCACATGCATTGTGAAAATATATGAGTGAGATGCTTGGAGTATGGGTGCAGTAGTTTGACACAATTGTTCAACACTTAGACATTTTTCGTGTTCTAATTGGGATCGCGACAATGGTTGCAATTGTAGAGGGGTAGAGAGTGATCGTCACAACAACAGAGACATCCTGGACTACATTGAAGACAAATTTGGGAAAGAGGCAAGTTGGTTTCACTACGACTTTGGATAGTATGGATAGTTGCATGATGTTGACGATGGTCACAGGTGTTTTGGAAAGTTTGGGTTTCCATTTCATAGGAAACTTGAAGTTTCCACTAAGGAAGAATTTGGAGTTTTTGTTTTGGCACAAAACTTGGGGTTTCCAACAATAGTAGCAATGGAAACATGAGTTTGGTTAGACTTGGAGATGACATGTTTCTGTGGATGTTGGCAAGGGAAACAACAACTTGGAGGGGTGGAGGATGTAATACTTGGGGCATTGAGACCAAGCATGTGCACTTCCACCGTAGACCAAGATGAATGACATTGGGGAGGCAGGATGCTCGGTGTGAATGAGGAGACAAAAGTGTTCATATAGGGGAGAGTTGGGGTTCCTCAATCGCATGTCTTGCCAAGGAACGATTCCACTCAAAATATTTATTACATCATAATTTAAGGATTTTTCTTGATGGAAGACATGGGCATACGATGTGTGCTTCACCAAGAGATGAGAAATCCACTTAAACGATGGGTTGGATAGGGGCGTCGGTTGAATGATTTGAAGGAAAAGGCACCCAACCCAACCCATGAATGAAAGGTAAACTTGTATTGGGTGAGCTTAATCACCTTGGGTTCCCAATGTGCTAAGGGGAGATGATCAAGGTTCCATGTGACAAACATTAGCCATTGATTGAAGGTCAACGAGTTGACTAATAGTTTTGTGGACATGATTTGGGCACCCAAGAAAAAAGAAGAGTCGGTTGGAAGAAGGAAGGGTGTGCTTACATGATTTGACTCACTCACCTAAGGTACGCACACACCTTAAACAAAGTTTGGCCCAAGAGTTATGTGGACAAGTTGTGAAATGTTGGGTTGCTCCAAGGCAAGGGATGCATCGGTTTGGAGAGATAGGTTCCTATATATTCCAAGGAGGATACCAAACGAAGGGGTAGATCATAGGCATCATTATTACTTCATAATAATAGAGCTGAGGATCTGAGACAACATCTTAATAGAGAGGGTGAGCTCCTCCCAAGGGGCCAAGTTGACCCTAGTGGGTGACTTGTGCCTTTTTGTGGAGTTTTCCATGAAGACATAAGAGGGAAAGATTTTCTTGAAGCCAAGACACCTGTTGTACAAGCCAACTTGGATGGTGAAGTTGGGTGTTACAGGTTGTGCAGAGTGAATCAAGGGTAGTATGAACCACACGATTGAAGCATGCATCCAAGGTCAATTGTCAAAGTGTTTCGGTCAGTGGCACAAAGGTTTTTGCAAGGAAATAGAAGAAGTTTGTCTATTGTGTTCCACATAGGTTGTTGAGAAAACTTGAGCGGAAGATCCTTGTAAATATATCTTTAATGTGGCACTATTTGAAGATTCGACATACCTCTTATTTTGTATGAAAATTTGGGTGTTAGGCTAGTTTGGTCGTCTTCTTTTATATTTCATTGTTATTATCTATGGAGCTCATGTTTACTTGTTGATGTTCTAAGTACAAGATGCAAACATAAATTATTAAGTAATAAAAAAATATAAGAGGAAGGTGTAGTCTGGGCCAAGTAAACTGGTGTGACCTTAATGCCGAGTTGGAAATATGTGGTGCCACATGTCGTTGGAGACGACGAATGTTTCCACCATCCGCTTAAACTCTCCATAGACATTACATTACCTATTCCATATTTGAAAAGTTGGAATAATTTGATGATAGGGTAAAGGATGAACAATTTAATTTGATGGTCCCTGAGGTCTAGAGAAGTCGCTGAGGGAGTGCGTTGTTAAGGCACTATGTAAGTGAAAGTCATCGGTTCGAAACCCCTAGGGACACCTCAAATCCATCCATGTTAAGGGATAGTGTGGTCCAGGCCGGGTGTGATCCCAGGGTGATTTTGACGGCTTAGATGTGCTTGGGTCATGGCATCTTGCCACAGGTCAATCCCGTAAGTCAAGGATATTTATCTAACAAAAAAAAATTAATTTGATGATTTGTA
Source organism: Picea sitchensis (assembly GCA_010110895.2). NCBI lineage: Eukaryota > Viridiplantae > Streptophyta > Pinopsida > Pinales > Pinaceae > Picea > Picea sitchensis. The sequence goes on along the minus strand of SNQJ01S0000168.1, from coordinate 215,119 downwards.
AGTGTTTTTTGAGAATTAAAAATATTAAATCTTTATTTTATATTTATAAAAATATATTTTATAAAATTTAAGGGGTTAGTTTAATTGTTATTAATATTTATATTTAGTTAATTTTGTGTTTTTGTTATTTTTTAAACATAAAACATCTTAATTTATTAAGAAAACTAAGAATATTATTCATAATAAATTTCTTAAATTTTGATTAGAATATATATATAAACAAACTTTAACTTCTTTCTTAATGGTACTTTTAACTTTGACATCATGTTTTTGTCAAACTAATTTTCCTTTAAAAGTATATTTGTATGAATGGAAAAGAAAATTATAACAAGATATTTATATGTAATTTGCTTTTTCTCACTAGGTAAACAACATAATGGGAAAGATTTATGGTTTTAAGAGTGTGATTTCATGGAGTAAAGATGTGTTCTCTTGGAGGGGTACAACAAAAGAGACCATTTATAGGGTGAATTGTGCCTTTGGGAAGGTATTCTTGGTGTGTCTTAGGTTGAAATGGCACACAATTTTTGTTGGGGGCATTTTGTATATATATATATGTTAAGTTTGTGTAAAAATGAAAAAAATAATTTTTAATTTGGAATGGGTTGGGAGATTTTCAAGTCGAAAATCATTACAATAATGAACAAATGAATAAGAGAGGTTAGTTTAATACTTTTCATTTGTAATTCATTGGCAACTAACATAGTCAAAACAACTAGTCTTGAAATTACCTTTAATGAAGTCTTTAAAGTCCTTGACAAAAATCTTGAGCATGCTTGTAGAACTGTTTGATGAAATGTCTAAGAGAATTATAGTAAAGTTTGTTGTAAGAAGGGTTACATTGTAACATACCCAACGCCTTTCTTAGCCATTGAGCATGCCAAAGTAAAATTCTCATTGACAAATGATTTCCTAATGATGATACTAATTAAGCCTCTAACAACACTATGATTCAAAATTAATACGCAATCATAAAACAACAATAGAATTAGAAGAATTTTACATTACATATAGATGAAATTTATAATGGAAATTACATCCCAAATCAATAATCATGTTTATTTCCAACATTCTATTTAAAATTAAACCACTCCTTTACACTACAACATGAAAATGAAGTTTCAACTATATTTTCAATTGGTGTTTTGTGGGTACTAATTTAGATCGAAAATTTAGTCTACTTTCAACCTATCTCTCATCCATAACAATTTCAACCCATTTTTCAACTTAGATTTCAACTCAAATAGTATTTGTTGAAATACAAGTCATTAACTATGTTGATATTGTTGTAGATATGTTAATTGATGTATAGGTCAATATTATGGTTGAATAATGGGTGAAAATAATTTTTATTGTAACTGTTACCCCCTCAGTCTAGGGGGTAACTAAGGAGATCATGTCTCAAGGCCCACATGTATCATACATGGAGTGTCGAGAACCAGATTGAATAGCATATCCTTGGAGGGTCCCTCCTATTCATTGATGCATCACCATACATCAACAACAGTAGAGAAACATCCATCACACCGGCCTAGCCTAAGAGGAAAACAACTCTTGCTTCATGAGGTAATAAGTCTGGTACCATGGTAAGTGTCACTCTAATAATTGAAGCATTTGAATATGTTGCAAATAATTCTTTCTTGATTACAAAACATTTGCTTGGAAATTATACTCGTCTTATTTAACCTTGGTGGGTGTCATTTGTCCTAGTAAGTTGGTCACTCTCGAAAATAGGGAGCTATTGGGGGGTTCCTTGAAGATTCATCGTACCAATATCGATCATACTTATCACTTTCCATACTTATTCCATTATGTCTCCTCATACTTTTGGATTTTCGGGTGCATTGACACAAGAAGGGATTGTACCTCATTTCATTGGAAGAAGGGGATGAAGTCCCAGAGGGAAATGTAGCTGATAAAAAGATAAAATCCAATCATAAACCTTATAGATGCTCACCCAGGGATCTCAATAATAATGAAATGTTTCTCGCAATAAAAATAAGGACCTGTAAAATGAATAAATATTTAAATGATCATGCCAAATAGGATAGAGAGTATGTGGGCTATGCATTTCCTTTTTAGTGCCCCTTATTGTCTTCAACCTAGGAAAGCATGATAAAGTGTAACCAAGGTAGAGCATGTGTGGGATTTATTTTTATTTCTTAGTTTAGTTCCCCTCCACATGTCTTCAACTTGGAAACACTTTAATAGATTAATGGCAAGTGGGGTTGGAAAAAGGTTGCATTGAAAATGAAGGTGCAACACACCCTCTACAAAGGCATTCATAAAATAAACAATACAAACCCTTGTATATCACGAACCCCATGCCCAAAAGTCTTACCCCACTCCATCCCATACTTACACATGTCTTAGATGGGGTTTAATTGGGAAATACCTTTTAATTGGGGATTTACTAGCTTAATAAGATGCCTTGACACCCCTCCCAGACCTAAATTTGACAAATTGTATAAGGTCTTTGAGCATTTGTTTAGTTTGAAAAGGGGGGTTTGATGCACATGTTTGGATGGTTTCATTATTAGATGTGGCTTACTTAGCATGATTATTGTGACTTATAGATCCTTGGATGGCTTACCTATTTGTCTTTGCAATACTTCTCCCGATGGACGAGCATTCATTAGGAGATGACTAGTTTGGGCCTTCATGGGGGCTTTGGAGCCTAGGGATGGATGCAGGGACCCGACATATGGGAAAATCTTGTGATCATCACTTGCACAATGATTAATGAGGTTTTTTCCTTTGGAGGAACTTTGACATGACTAGGAGACCATCTCCCATGCCTCTCTACTTGGATTCTAGCATTTGGAGGTTTGGATGTCACCCTTATAGCCCATGACGTCACTAGGGCTTGATGGAGATGAGGGAGGATTCTAATGTGAAATCTAGCACATGGTGAGAAGATGGATGTCCTTTGGATACCTAGCACAATACTACTCCAAACCAAAAATTCACTTAGGAATCCCAACGTCACCCTAAAGGGGCATGACGCCACCCTTTGAGGGATATTTTGATGTAATTTATTTAAATTGAATTTTAAAGGGCAATTGTTGATTTTGGCCATGTTCTATTTTTACATTGACATTTTAGGGAAAAAGGTGATATAAATACACCTTTTCCATTTCATTTTTATTATAACTCTCTCACAAGAGAAGATACAAGTCTGAAATTTTCGCCCTAGTGGCTCCTTGGCTGAATTTTACTAGTTCACACCTCTTGGAGTACTTGTTTTGGACGCTTAATGATGATTTTTGGTGGAAATTTATGCAACTAGGCATTTTATGTTTGATTATTCTTTGTGAAGTAAGTAAAATATTGATGCAGGAGCATCGCAAGAAAGAGGAAGTGGAGGACAACTGGATACACACCAGCACACATTTTGAAGACGTTTTGAAATCTAAAAGATGAAACATTAATGTAATAGCTGGGAGGATGTATTTTCTTTTAATGTTTTGGGAATTGTAATGCAGATCTTGAGTGTTTTCTCTCATCTGTCGGTTGGAGGAATTTAGTGTAATAAATGTAAAGTAGTTGTAGACTTTAATTTTGATATGATAGCTTAGAGTTGTAGGAGGGAAGACTCAATAAAGATCCCTCGGATGTATTGTATTATTATTATCATATTGTAAGAGTAGAGCAAGATAGAACAGGAGAGCAGAGAAGAACAAAGGTCGTAGAATTTTTTTGAGAAGATAGTTGTTGCTATAGAAACCATGTGCAGAAGCACTTGAGTTAATATAAGAATGCTTTGATCCAATTTCATGGTGTTGTTATAGTTACTGTTTGCATCTATTGAATGGTATGTTTACAATTTGCTCATATACTCCGTTATGCATTTGTTTCAATGCTTGATGTGTATGATTTCATGTTGAATGTATGAAGTTTGTGAGGATAGTATGAGTTTCAATTGTTTTTCTTTCTGATAATTCCTACAAGGAGTGTAGTGAAGGTCCACAAGGAGTGCGTTGACGAGATTCTGAGTTTTACCTCAGAAAATCTCAGGAGAGATAGAGTTGTTCTTATACCTATAGAAGTGCAGGTATAGCACAAAGCCTTGAAAGGTGTGCGCAGGCTAGGTCAAAGAGTCTTAGACTTTTCCAACCCAGTGACTGGTTGAAGGATTTATGTCACAAGGAGTGTGCAGAGTTGGAGTATTCGAATAATCGAGATTATTGTGAAGGTCACAAGGAGTGCATGCAAGAATCCCTTAGAATTCTTGAGTTTACAACAAGAATCAATCTCAGGAGGGATAGAGACCTAGAAATTTCAAAGGAAGGATGAGGGTCAAAGTCACCTCGCAGAAACCAAGCCTAGGTGTTGTGAGTGGGAAATCGCTCTACGGACTAGCACTTAGGGTTTTATCATGCATGCAGAAAAAGACCTAAGGATTCCTACTTTCTACCGACATCCCAGACCTAATCCCCATTATTCTTAAGCAAGTACGTAGTTAAGAAGATCAAGTGAGCATACCTTATTTCGAGCGTTTGATATAGATCCTTCTTCATGCTTGGTCGCTCTTTGACTGCAACTCTCCTCCCAAGGCTGACCTGCATTCACACAAGACAAACAAAGAACTCCACATGCATTTGATCTACAGATTAATGGGTTAGAGATTTAATCAACATGTATGCAATAAACCATGAAACCCTCATATGGCGGGACGGGACAAGTACTTCTTTATTATTAACTTCAATAAATCAACTTACAATGATGAAGTCGGTTACTGCTCCACGAACCTGGTCCTGGGCTCCTCTTCAACTGTCCTCCAACTTCCTTGTTCTATACTTCTCTTTGCATAAGGATGGCTAAAGGTTGGGACAAAGGGAATGCGCAATCGAGTATAGTTTCTTTACTATGATTCTCCTCTTCCAAATGGGACCCCTAACCCTTCTTTTATAGGCTAGAAGAAGCTAGGTATTTGGTCGAATTTACGGCCATGCATGTCCAAAAGGTTTAGTTAACTTACCCAAAGTTGTGTGTTCTGTCAACAACTTTCCTTTTTTCATGCTTTTGTAGGTACACATGGGTTGTCTTAGGTCAGCTAGCATGTACACGCATGCAATAATGTAGCAGGGCACGTGGGCCTTTATAAAAGAGGTTTTTAAGAAGAGTTGTTCAACAGTGTTTTGGAAAAGAAGGAATCTGAGATGGACTGATGCCAGGTAAGCATGTCTGGTGAAAATTAGGGTTATAATAGATGCCCCCTAAGGTGTGAGGTTAGAAGAGCATCTGATGGCCGAAATACATTAACAATATTCACCGATGTGTCGAACAAGTGAGCCCAGGGACCAGAAATCGAGAGGTGTCGTCTGCAAAATAATAATTGTCTCACCGAGGCGGGCATACCCATGCTCGGGATAAAATAAAATCATGGCTACCAATCAAATACACTGTATATCCATGTCATATAACTATATAAAGTGTAGCTGCGAGAAATACACAGTGGACCTACATCTCAAAATAAAAAAGATATACGTGTATAATATCCATCTTCTTAGAAGCTGATAAGGCCTGATGGCTGGAGATGAGGTCTTCAGAGCTCGAGCAACAACTTCAAAATCTTCAAACCTCAGGTAGGAGTGTAATATGAGTGTACGACTTCACTACCCAGAGGTCTTCGACGACTCATCGGAAATGGACTAGAGAATCTTGATGATCAGACTGAAGGCTTCAGTGATTTCGAACAAAGACTTGATTGGACGTTCAGGATGATCGGGTATGAGGGAAAGAGACAAACTGTAGAGGGGCTGAATCAAGGTTGGTAAAAACTTCCCTTGAACAATAGAACGAAAAATGATGAGACTCTGGCAGCATGGCATTAACATAAGTTTACGAGGAAGGAGAAAACACAAACTCTCCATATGTTTGGAAGAATAACCAAATGGAGGAGGACACAAATCTATGTAGCGAGAAAAACTTCCTAAGGTCGTATTAAATCCAAAAGTTTGATGAACAAACAGATAGATGTGATTTATCCAAGGGTGACTCATTATGCTGCCAATAAAGAAAATACTTTTCCCTTCCTTTTTTGGGGGTATATTTGATTTTTTTGTCTTTTTCAATAATTTTGGAAAAAGAATAAAAGAATGTTACGTTACAAAGGAGGAACGACTGTTGCAAACATACAAGTTCAAAGCGCAAGGACAAGACTGATGTTCAAAGTAAGGACACTCGGGAAAAATCCTCCAGAGTCCAAAGGTGTCAAGATGCAGAGGCAAAGTGATATAGGGCTTGCGTATACGACATGTTTTAGATGGTTCGGTTGAGAGCAACATGGAGTCGGCATTAGGCCAAAGACGCTGGTATGCAAATGCGATTAATAAAACACACAATGGTAACGTCCTTCGATGTGATTTTAACGAGCCCAGAGAAGGTAAGCTCGGTGATTTTACATATTTAGAGAGTCTGAAAAAACATAAAAGGAGACTCCACTGGGGTACCATTTTTTAAGGTAGTCTAGTCGGTTTGAAAAAGGGGTAAACTAGCACCGAAAAGACTTCTATTCAAAAACATTTTAACGAGTGTGATAAAGACAAGATCACTCGACCATTTTTTCATTTTTAAGGAATCTGAAAAAAGATAAACTATGGACTCTGTTAGGAATATTCTTCTAGACAATTTTAACTAGTGTGAAAGAATAAGGTCACTCGACGATCTTTTCAATTTTATGGAGTCTAAAAAGAGCTTAACTATGGACTCCGTGGGGGTTCCTTTTTCATACATTTAGTCCCTCAGGCTCGAAAAAGGGTTAAAATGATACCTTAGAGTACTCTTCTAGAGAACTGAAGTTCCTTAGAGTATACCTTTGTCCGTACAGTTGACCGTCTGGACCGAAAAAGGGGTAAACTACCGCCAAAAAAACGTGACTTCAAATTTTAGATTAACGAGCATGAAAGGCCACAAGATCGCTCGACAATCTTTTCATGTTTAGAGGGTCTGAAAAGGGCTTAAAAGAAGACCTGTTATGTTTTTTGGGAGTCCCGAGGGTGAGGTCAAGAGTGAAAAAGAATCATGCAAATGAGGTTCAAACTCGTAATCAGGAAAAACAACAAGGACTCCCGAGCCTACATTCATTAGTGACAGCATGGACACCATAACGCAACCAGGATCTACCTAGGGAATCCATGTTCCAGTAAGCTCTACCACCAAATCGTGACATTTCTAAAGCAACAATGATGGTTCTGTGTCACAACCTGATGGGATCGATCCTATGGCAAAGGGATAAAGACAACGAGACACAAAAGTCATGGTGGAAACCTAATCTATATGCTCAAGTTGATCATTTGAGGTTTTTCCCATGGACCGTCAAAAGTTACCCAAAACTCCAAAAAACATGTCCTGATACCCGATCATACCCTTCCAATGCAACTCTTGACTCACTCTAAATGGTTTTTGGTTTAAAGAAAATGATAAGGGGGGCCAAAAAATTGACAAAAAGGGGCCAAAAAGTCTATAAATAGAAGTTGGCAGCTCATTATCACCATTGCTGATTTGGAAATTGACTCTAGAGAAAAAAAAACCCTTTGATAAAAGTGGTGATTCCGAGAGATATAGTGGATGAAACGACCATCACTCTGGACCAAGTATAAACTCTCTCCTCTTGCATTTTGAATTTTTATTTATGCTCTTGGTTTCAAGTTTTGTGGGGGCGTAGGCCTTCAAAAGGTCGGCCCTAGGTCCACGCGGGCTATCTTATGATAGGCCACGTGTACACTCGGGCAGAGGAAAAACTGCATGTGTGTACATGTGACTGTCATCATTACAACCCGCGTGGACCCCTTTATTTAATGAAAAAATTAAAAAACTACAAGGGTTAACCCTCCTGAACTTGGTGTTTTGCAGGATGTATGTTCACTGGAGGGAAAGAGAGCATGAGGAGGTTAGTGAGTTGGTCGGGAAAGACCCCAATGTTGTTGTTGCCTTAATGCAATGTGGGCTGCTCAATTTCTTCCTATGTCCTTTTATGCGGGTACAAACTAGGCTACTAAATGCCTTGGTTGATTATTGGCATCCCAACGCAGAGGCCTTTATGTTAGAGGGACAATCATTGGTGCCTACGACAGAGGACATATATTGTTTGACTAGCCTCTCAAGGAGAGGGGAACCAGTCAATTTTTGGATACTTCCTTTGGGGCCTCATAATATATCGAAATTGATAGGACTTTATTGTGAGGATGGTACAAACCGATCAAGCTCACAGGTGCCCATAAGCAAGATCACAGACTTATCACTGCAGGCGATTATGTTGCTTATTGGGTGGATGACTGGTTCTGCGGCTCTACATCAAGCGTCCCGTGCACAGATGAACTGTGCAGTCCAGTGCTTAAATGCACAGATATTTAACTGGAGCACTACACTGCTAGATTGTATGAAGAAGCAACTGACGAATTGTCGATTGCGAACGCAGAGGAACTTCGGGTTTAGGACAATTCTATGCTCTTTCTTCTTTGAAAGAGTTTTGAGTTTCAGTCCTCGTGTGGTGGTATGAGGACATCAGGCCTCTCTTCCTACGATTTGCAGATGGGCAGTGTTACTGCCACGACAAGGTGGTGGAAGGACCAATGAGTCCTTTGATGATGATTTCTTTGCTTGGTTGTCGTGACAGATCCCAGTCATAGAGGATTACCCTTATGCTGGGATTGATTTCTCGAGAGATCCTGAGATACTGGTACCTCCTGTCGAGGAGCGAGGAGAGATGGGTAAGTTTGCATCGTTGTTTTGTTGGTTTTTTTTTTTTTGAAACATATGTAATTTTTATGTTGTTTTTTTTTACATATCATTTTTTTTATACGATAGTATTTGACGGATATGTGTCTATTATGTGTAGATTTGGGACCAGTGTGACCTACGGATTATGCGAGGAACAAGCGTTGTCCTCGTCCAAGGGCTGCACCTGCCACCGCAGAGGGACCAGCATCAGCAGGAGAGCTTCCAGCCGGTGAGGCTGAGAGGGTTTTGAGACGAGTCGAGCAAAACTTTACCTCGCTCACCCGCACAGTCCCTATGGCAGAGATTGAGGATCTACCACCATCTATGCAGCCTCATGTAGTGGGGGCGCCATGGACGTGGGTTCGATTGTTTCGACGTTTTGCAAACACTGTTGATCATTACAACAGGGCCCACAAGCCCTGACCTTAGTTAGTCTAGACTTCTCACGTGCCGAGAGCACTACTTGTATATGTTTTTTGAGGGCATAAGCCCCATGACTCGTTACTGGTCATATTTTTTGAGGCGCTTGCATCCACCTATGTACTCTAATGATTATAATATTGTATATGTATTTTTATGTCTTTTTGTGTCTTATGGATCATATTTGCCTTTAAAAATGTATTTACATGTTTATGTGTATGTCGTTTTATATGTGTGCGAGATGCCACTCTAAAATTTGATTAGCTAGAGTATCTGTAATTTGGTTTAATCTCCTAAGAACATGAAAATATGTAATATAATCAAATCTTCGTTCCAAGAGACGTACCCTAAGGAATCGTCAGTGTAAAGTCGGATCATGAACACCGTAGACTCTATTTAACTGAGACACAACTAGTTGAGCATCTAAATAGACCCGAAGATGAGAGATACCAAATGACAGGGCGTCACGAAGCAACTCAATAACTGCGCTGTACACAGAGACATTGTTGGTGGTGTCACTTAAGCGTATACCTTTGAAAGATAATAACTGGCCTCGAGGTGTAAAAATTACCCAAGCTGCGAAGGCAAGCCTCCGAGTGTGCCGGCTAGCCCCTTCTACGTACCCAATGAACACCTCTGATTCACTTGACATATGCCACAATGACGAAAGATAACATAAAAAACGACACGTCCATAATACTAAAATAAATTAGAAAGTAATAGTACAAAGACTATACATATGTTACAAAAAGTTACCCATGGTGACCTACCTATGAGTAATACTTCTTGAGGTAGAGCCCATTTCTAGGCTTTGCCAAAGCATTTCCCTCAAAGTCAACCAGATGATAAGTGCCCTTTTTTAGAACCTCTTTTATGATGAAAGGTCCGGACCACATGGGTTTGAATTTTCCTGCCACCAGGGGGTCCTTATCTTGCTCATAGACCAGGACAAGGTTGCCTTCAGAGAAAATCCGAGGATGAACGGACCGATCATACTGACACTTGACTTTATGTTTGTGAGCCTCATTGGCTAGGGCCGCATCACGACGCTGCTCATTGAGCCACTCAAGGTATAATAGCCATTCTTCAAGTGGAGAAGTGTCTGGAAATAACTGTACTTCCTTCTTTAGGGACATGATCTGAAATTTGATAGGCAAGACTGCTTCCAGCCCATAAACGAGTTGAAAAGGTGAGAAATCGGTTGCAGTCTTAACAGACGTTCGGTAAGCCCATAATGCCGAGTATAACATCAAATGCCAATTTGACTTGGATGATTTGATCGTTCGCTGTAGGATGGTCTTAAGAGATTTATTTACATCTTCCACCTGACCATTTGCTTGGGGGTAGTAGGGTGGCGAATGTTCTTGCTGCAACAAAAGATTTGATGTTAACTCAGTCATCATATGGTTCTGAAAGTGACTTCCATGGTCAGTGACAATCTCTATCGGGATGCCGAACCTTGCTATTATCTGGTTGAATAAAAAGAGAGCCGCAGTCTCTCCATCATCTTTAAACGTTGGCATAGCTTCGACCCACTTCGTGAAGTAGTCGATGGCTACAATGATATAACGGTGCCCCCTTGCTGAAGGAGGGTTGCATGTAGTGTAATCAATCCCCCATTTGGTGAAGGGACCAACTGTGATGACAGGAAACATGGGAGTGGGATGTGCCCTCATCTTCCGATAGAAGATCTGACACGAGTGGCACTTATTGACCGATTCGATACAATCTTTGATTAGTTTTGGCCAGAAGTAACCTGCTCATAAAATATTTTGGGTTGTTGCCAACCCAGAAAAATGACCGCCACATTCTATGGTATCCTATTTCTTATTGACCGACATAGGATTTGACACCCATTGGGTGAAATGGATAGGATAGATAAAACCAACTTTTAGCAGTTTCTCAACTTCAACCTTAATGGCTGCTGCTTTCTTGGGATTAACTGGACGAAGCTTCTTCCGAACAGGCTTGGAATATGGATAAGTTGTGATTTCATGTTCGACTATTTTTGGATCGATACCTGGCATTTCCTCGTAAGACCAGGAAAAAATGTCGCGAAATTCTTTAAATAGATCTGTGTAGATTTGAATCTCTCCGGGGGAGCAGTCAGCTCCGACGAAAATATTTTCCACGATGCCAGGGGTTATGGATATATTGATCGGTTTGGTTTCAATGATGGTTGACATATTACCCTCGGCATAAACCTCATGTGTAGCTAAGGGATTAATAGGACAAGACCTATCTCCAGTGATAGACAAGGTGAATTCTTCGGCTTTGATTCTGCTTAACTTTGGGAGGAAGTATGATCTGTGATGGAGATCGTCCCAGGGTTTGTCTGGACTAGTCATTGTTCAATTACTGCTTCATCAGAGGGAAAGACTAAGTCTAATGAATCAGTGTCAGCGAGAGAACCTTGAGCCTAAATAGGCTCTAGAGGTGGATCTAACTCTTGTGTAAGAGTTGGATCTGTGTCGTCTGAAGCTTGCTGGACTAAAGAGTGCACTACTTCAGCTACGAACAAGGGCATGGACATGCCCGGGTGCCCTGTCCCTTCCATCATGACCGATGGGGAAGGAAGTATCCACAAATCATTGAAGTAAGTCATGCGAAACAACGAAACTTGGAAAATCCCAACCTTATGGTGGTCGGATATGAACTTGACATCGCCTTGACGGGGGAGTTAATCAAAGGTACCCATCAGAGATGGGCACAAACCAACCCCTATGTTGACTACGCCTGGTTTGGGATTATCAATCATCAGGACTGCGGATACCCCCAATGAAGGGTCAGGTCTAGAGAAAGACAATTGATCAATGGTTACAATCCAGTCCTCATGTGGAAACAACAAGGCCCGGAAAACTGTAGCAACCACTGCTTGCATGGCGTAAGTCCAACTCCTTCCTAACAAGAGATTGTAGTTGAGGGACACATCAACTAATTCTACCTTGACGCACACAGTATTCCCTCCTAACTGCATGGGGAAAGAGGGAATGATACCATGTGGTCGGAATGAATGACCGTCAAAGTCAGTGAGAAGAGTAGGTGACAGAGACAAAACAGGCTGGCCAATGGCCTTCCAAGATGCCAATGACATAACGCATGTCGAGGCACCCTCATCAACCATCTTGCAGAAAATATTTCAATTAAATTTTTTCATGGGATGAGCCACTACTATCTGAAACGCTACGTGGTAAGGAAAATGAGGTTTTAAGTCGATTGTATCTAGCATGATGGTACCCGAATTACAAGTCTCGGTAGATCCTAAAGCGGCTAACAAAGATTTCCTCTAAGAAGGGCATCTTTGGAGGACCTCCAAAACAGACATCGCACAAGGGGTTTGAGACAAATCTTCCACCATAGAATAGTTCTGGGTGGCCCTTGCGTTTGGGTTGTGAGAAGCTTTTTTGAATGTGCCTTTTGGGATGCGTGTCATTGTTTCACCCAAAGTCTTCTCGATCTGGAGAGGAAGAGATGGGAGTTCGACTTCTTTGCCCTTCTCAGAAGTGCTTGGTTTACTGTAGTCATGTGCTCTATTCGATATAAAAGAATCACCCTTCATCATATACACATTCGTAGATGCCGGATTGTTCGAAGACGGAGAGGGTCCTTGACTGCCCCCTTCTGCGCTTGTAGAGGCTTGGGTTAGGTTTTTCCCATGTTGAAATGGATTGGTTAACATGATAGGTTGTTGTTGTGTCACAAACTTTTAGGCCTCTGCAAGCCGAGTACATTAGTGGGTCGGGTGGTCTTGTGCACACAGTCCCTATGGCAGAGATTGAGGATCTGCCACCATCTATGCAGCCTCATGTAGTGGGGGCGCCATGGACGTGGGTCCAATTGTTTCAAAGTTTGGAAAACACTATTGATCATTACAACAGGGCCCACAGGCCTTGACCTTAGTTAGTCTATACTTTTCACGTGCCAAGAGCACTACTTGTATATATTTTTTGAGGGCATAAGCCCCATGACTCGTTATTGGTCACACTTTTTGAGGCGCTTGCGTCCACCTATGTACTCTGATGATTATAATATTATATATGTATTTTATGTCTTTTTGTGTCTTATGGATCATATTTGGGTTTTAAAATGTATTTACATGTTTATGTGTATGTCGTTTTATATGTGTGCGAGATGCCACTCTAAAATTTGATTAGCTAGAGTATCTATAATTTGGTTTAATTTCCTAGGAACATGAAAATATGTAATATAATCAAAGCTTCATTCCAAGAGACGTACCCTAAGGAATCGTCAGTGTAAAGTCAGATCATGAACACGATAGACTCTATTTAGATGAGACACAGCCTGCTGAGCATCTAAATAGACCCGAAGATGAGAGATACCAAATGACAGGGTGTCACGAAGCAACTCAATAACTGCGTTGTACATGGAGACATTGTTGGTGGTGTCACCTAAGCATATACCTTCGGAAGATAATAACTGGCCTCGAGGTGTAAAAATTACCCAAGCTATGGAGGCAAGCCTCCGAGTGTGTCGGCTAGCCCCGTCTGCGTACCCAATGAACACCTCTGATTCACTTGACATATGCCACAATGACGAAAGATAACATAAAAAACGACACGTCCATAATACTAAAAGAAATTAGAATGTAATAGTACAAAGACTATACATATGTTACAAAAAGTTACCCATGGTGACCTACCTATGAGTAATACTTCCTGAGGTAGAGACCATTTCTAGGCTCTGCCAAAGCATTTCCCTCAAATTCAACCAGATGATAAGTGCCCTTTTTTAGAACCTCTTTTATGATGAAAGGTCCAAACCACATGGGTTTGAATTTTCCTACCCCCAGGGGGTTCTTATCTTGGTCATAGACCAGGAAAAGGTCGCCTTCAGAGAAAATCCGAGGACGAACAGACCGATCATACTGACACTTGACTTTATGTTTGTGAGCCTCATTGTCCAGGGCCGCATCACGACGCTACTCATTGAGCCACTCAAGGTATAATAACCATTCTTCAAGTGGATAAGTGTCTGGAAATAACTGTACTTCCAACTTTAGGGACGGGATCTGACATTCGATAGGCAAGAATGCTTCCAGCCCGTAAATGAGTTGAAAAGGTGAGAAATCGGTTGCAGTCTTAACAGACGTTCGGTAAGCCCATAATGTCGAGTATAACATCAAATGACAATTTGACTTGGCTGAGTTGATCGTTTGCTGTAGGATGGTCTTAAGAGATTTATTTACAGCTTCCACCTGACCATTTGCTTGGGGGTAGTAGGGTGATGAATGTTCTTGCCGCAACACAAGATTTTATGTTAACTCGGTCATCATCTGGTTCTGAAAGTGACTACCATGGTAAGTGACAATCTTTATCGGGATGCCAAACCTTGCTATTATCTGGTTGAATAAAAAGAGAGCCACAGTCTCTCCATCATCTTTAAACGTTGGCATAGATTCGACCCACTTTGTGAAGTAGTTGTCGGCTACAATGATATAACAGTGGCCCCTTGCTGAAGGAGGGTTGCATGTAGTGTAATCAATGCCCCATTTGGTGAAGGGACCAACTATATGACATGAAACATGGGAGCGGGATGTGCCCTCATCTTTTGATAAAAGATCTAACATGGGTGGCACTTATTGACCGATTCGATACAATCTTTGATTAGTGTCGGCCAGAAGTAACCTGCTCGTAAAATATTTTGGGTTGTTGCCAACCCAGAAAAATGACTGCCACATGCTCCGGTATCCTGTTTCTTATTGACCGACACAGGATTTGACACCCATTGGGTCAAATGGATAGGATAGATAAAACCAACTTTTAGCAGTTTCTCAACTTCAACCTTAATGGCTGCTGCTTTCCTGGGATTAACTGGACGAAGCTTCTATCGAAGAGGTTTGGCATCTGGATAAGTTGTGATTTCACGTTCAACTATTTTTGGATCGATGTTTGGCATTTCCTCGTAAGACCAGGAAAAAATGTCACATAATTCTTTAAATAGATCTGTGTAGATTTGAATCTCTCTAGGGGAGGAGTCAGCTCCGATGAAAAAGTTCTCCACAATGCCAGGGGTTATGGAGATATTGATTGGTTTGGTTTCAACGTTGGTTTCCATATTACCCTCGGCATAAACCTCATGTGTAGCTAAGGGATTATTAGGACAAGACCTATCTCCATTCATAGACAAGGTCAATTATCCGTCTTCGATTCTGCTTAACTCTGGGAGGAAGTATGATCTGTGATGGAGATTGTCCTAGGGTTTGTCTGGACTAGTCATTGTTCAATTACTACTTCGTCATAGGGCAAGAATAATTCTAATGAATCGGTGTCAGCAAGAGAACCTTGAGCCCAAATAGGCTCTAGAGGCGGATCTAACTCTTGGGCAGGAGTTGGATCTGTGTTGTCTGAAGCTTGTTGGACTAAAGAGTACACTACTTCAGCTGCGGACAAGGGCATGGACATGCCTGGGTGCCCTGTCCCTTCGATCGTGGTTTATGGGGAAGGAAGTATCCATGGATCGTTGAAGTAAGTCGTGCGAAACGACAAAAATTGGAAAATCTCAACCTTATGGTGGTCGGATATGAACTTGACATCGTCTTGAGGGGTCAAGTAATCGAAGGTACCCATCAGAGATGGACACAAACCAACCCCTATGTTGACTATGCCTGGTTGGGGATTATCAATCATCAGGACTGCGGATACCCCCAATGAAGGGTCAGGTCTAGAGAAAGACAATTGATCAATGGTTACAATCCGGTCCTCGTGTGGAAACAACAAGACCCGGAAAACTGTAGAAACCACTGCTTGCATGGTGTAAGTCCAACTCCTTCCTAACAAGATATTGTAGTTGTGGGACGCATCGACTACATCTACCTCGACGCACACGGTCTTCACTCCTAACTGCATGGGGAAAGAGGGAATGATACCATGTGGTTGGAATGAACAACCGTCGAAATCAGTGAAAAGAGTAGGTGACGGAGACAAAATGGGCTGGCCAATGGCCTTCCAACATGCCAATGACATAATGCATGTCGAGGTGCCCTCATCAACCATCGTGTGGAAAATATTTCGTGTAAATTTTTTCATGGGATGAGCCACTACTATCTGAAATGCTACATGGTAAGGTAGATGAGGTTTTAAGTCGGTTGTATCCAACATGATGTTACCTGGATTACAAGTCTCGGTAGATCCTAAAGTGACTGACAAAGATTTCCTCTGGGAAGGGCAGCTTTGGAGGACCTCCAAAGCAGACATCACACAAGGGGTTTGAGACAAATCTTCCACCACTTAATAGTTATGGGCAGCCCTTGTGTTTGGGTTGTGAGAAGCTTTTTTGAACACTCCTTTTGGGATGCATGTCATTGTTTCGCCCAAAGTCTTCTCGATCTAGAGAGGAAGAGGTGGGAGTTCATCTTCTTTTCCCTTCTTAGAAGTTCTTGGTTTACTGTAGTCATGCGCTCTAGTCGATATAAAAGCATCACCCTTCATCATATACACATTCATGGATGCGGGATTGTTCGAAGATGGAGAGGGTCCTTGACTGCGACTTCTGCGCTTGTAGAGTCTTGGGTTAGGTTTTTCCCATGTTGAAATGGATTGGTTAACACAGTAGGTTGTTGTTGTGTCACAAACTTTTAGGCCTCTACAAGCCGAGGACATTGGTGGGTCGGGTGGTCTTCCACGCGCAGGTTGCACGGATACCTCGCCTTCCATTTCTCAGTGGTGCCTCCGCTAGCATTATTAGTGGGTTTCTTATCCTCCTTACCCTTCTTACGTTATTTTCTCTTTCCTTCAGGCTGTTGGGTGGCCTTTGGATTTGTCGATTGGACTGTGTGTACATCCGACGTTTTAGTAGGAGGAGTAGCCAAAATAGTGTTTGGCCTGGCCGTTGTGTGTTGTATAGACAATTGCTGCAATTTCTTCGTCAGTTGCTCAATGGGCTTTGTTTGTGCTGAACCAACAATACCATCGGCCTGTGGTCCAACTCTCTATCTGTTTTTATCAAGTATTGAGCGTGGTGCATCTGGCAAGATATCATATAATAAATTGGACTGAGAATAGATTATCTCAAGCTGTTGAGTTCTCATGATGGCATCTTCTTCGAAAAACACTCCCGACGTCGTGACCTCTTTGGATAACTGTGGGACCAAAGAATTAAGGAACCACTTGAGCAGGAATGATGGTGGGATTGACACCTTAATTAAACTCTTTCGGCATCTCCATTCTCAGATGTGATCAGAGATATGGTCCACTTTTGTCTGTGAAAAATTGGCTAGCAATTCTGTGCCAGCATTGTATCTCATAGGTAATTGGAAATGTTTTAGGAAATCCATTGCCAATTCGCCGAAGGAAGAGTATCTTGAGCGGTCGAGCTCAATGTACCATTTCGCGACACTCCCAATGAGAGTATGTTGAAACAATCACAACTGTACGGAGTCATATTTCAACGAGTTAGATGAGCACCAAAGATGGAAGGTGGTCACATGATCTCCTAGATATTCGTTAGGCTTGGCTTCGAACTTTGGTATGTTTAAAGGAAACTTCGTCTTCAAGGGGGCCAACGCGGATCGTGACAGATAGGGTCATTCAACAACCTTGTTAAGTCTAGCAAATGCAAAGTTGTCAGGAAAGGTAGTTTGGGTTGTTGGTGTTAACCATGGAAAAAGGGACCCGGAGTTTGACTGGCACCAGGTTTCCAAGAAAAGTTCGTCTGCTGGCCTGGGTTCTGGTAAAAACCATGGCCATGACCAAAAATTTGGATTCTGCGTGTGAGGAGACATCATCGGCTGATTCCCAAAATAGGACGTAGATGGTTGGGCGTGCATTACATTCAGAGGACTTTGGGAAGGGTTGCCCCATGTCGATCCCATGGGGATTGGCATAGTACCTTGTCCAGGGTTCCATTGGTTGTGAAAAGAATTTCCCTAGATCGACATTCCTAACGACGGAACTGATCCCTGCCAAGAATTCCAAGGCCCTGATGTGGAAGAAGTTCCTAGGTTTTCCCCCTGTGCAGGAATAGTACCCTGCATAGGAATAGGTTGTCCGTAACTGGGATTTCCCCCAGTCGGGAAAGCAGCTAATGAGAAAGAATTGTTACCAAATGCATCGAACCAAAAAAACGGTGTCGAACCTACCGACATATTATGCGAAGGTGGTCCTTGACTCCCTACTCCAAATAAACTATGGTGTGTAGGTGGCCCGATGGATTGCTGGTGGGTGCCACTGAGTGAAGGGGACGAATGAGGTATATGACCTCCACCGTAAGGGAAAGCGTTAAAAGGAGCTGAAGTTCCCCCATGTGGCCTTGCCGAGGAGCACTAAATCTCCCTGCCCCCAGACCTAAAGTCTATGAAGTGGAGTAGGAAAGTACAGGACCTTTACCTGAGCTAGGCATCCAGTATGAGAACAGAGGTCCTGTCGCACTTGGTGTGAAAGGGGTTGTGGCTGCCGCCATAGACAAGATCAGGCCACTGTGCAAGGTGGAGGTGGTCGATACCATGGTGGCTTGGACCGGTGACGGTGGGTTAGGAGGTGGAAACTCTCCTGTGGTTACAACCGTAGTGGGAATTGAAGAATTCCTAGAAGGAGTGACAACATTTGTTTCCATTGCTGCGTGCGACACTATCTAGCACTCGTAAGGGTGAAGTTGTACGATGATGGTTGCCTAAATATCAGTGGTTGGAGTTTAATATGGACCAAGAGCTTTTGCTCCAAAGTCTAACATGGTCGTTTCCTTCGGATGTTGGTCGGGTACAATTTCTTGTGACCCTGTCGCTTCAAAAGACCCTTGTTGGTCTAGCTTTCACCTTAGTGGCGTCGGAGGTGGCTCTAGTGTTACCGGTGATAGGCCCAGAAGGCTTCATGACTGGCGGAGCTCGTGATCCTGCACTATGTGAGAAGATCAAAGACACCCTAGGTCTTTCTATTCGTTCAAAAAACAACACACACTAAAAAAGTCCCTCCAAGATAAAACAAGCAAACACTAAACTAATTGGAAGAACAGTTACAACAACCAACACTAGAGCAACTTACCGGTGCAAGTGAAACTCGAACACGGAAGAACCCTCCGAGTATACTCTGCAAAGAGTGCCCTGATGTCTGTCCTAGGTACCGCAGTATACCCCCGCAGTCACCTGTGTATGTCTCTAAAAAGATAGGCAACTAGGTTTCCAGCGTGCAAATAGTCACCAGGCGGGTACAGTCGAAAGTCAGGTAGACCACAATGAGCAGGGTATCAAGCCCAAAACCTGTCAAGGGTATCTAAGGCAAGTGGTCTAAAAGACAATTGAGGAGCTCAAATGGATTCGATACCCACGAGGTTCTGTGGCAAATGAAATCGACGGAATCCCAAGACAAGCCCTCTATATGTGTTCTCCACTACGATTGGTCCAGCTTTGGAGGGGTTATCTCCACTACCTTTCCATGCACGACCTCGTGTTTATCCCCTATGTTAGAGGAGGGTCCCAGATAACTTTCACGATACTAGACTTTGACACTCCCTAACTCAGACTCCAATGTTTGATTTTAATGGCCTTGAAGAGTTTCCTCTCCAACCTAATTCAAGGCCCTGACCCTAAACTAGTTGGTTGACCCTACAAACATAAAAAGTCTAATGAATTTTAGATTTAGAATTAATTCTTATGGATTGTCTTAAGTCAAAGGTTATGAAAGTGAAACTAGTGATGTTTGAAAGACGAAAGCAAAATAAACAAAAAGATGGAAACAAAATACCTTCACTTAACTCAAATCTTAAACAACTTTTCAAACATAAAAAATTTCTAAGATCTTTGAACAACAAACTCAAAGAAGGATTTCACTCGACTATGAGCTACTTATGATCTAAGTAAACCGTCAATAAATTATAAAATCAAAGACTTTTCCCTGGTTACTAATGCAAAACAACACTTTTTAACCAAACAATGAAAAAAATGATTTTTTTATTTTATTTGAATGCTCACAAAGCAAAATGGAAAAATATCAACAAGTCAAAACCAAGAAAACTTCTGGCCTAAGCACAGATTGCAAAGAGTCACTTTAAAAATCACACACAAGCAAATTAAAATTGGACTTTCACACTTGTCTAAAAACCCTATAAAAGAAAATTTTGAGGAAAACTTATTAATGAAAAAGAACGCTATTGTTGTGATTAAACCTAATTTACTGACCGCTATGATAGAGACCCAAAAACCTGAGAGGTATAACTCTTGTCGAAGGAAAGGATGACTGCCTCAACTTCAACAAAAAAATTCTCCACAAGCACACTGCTGACAGTTCAACAACAAGTGTGTGCACGCGAGCTGTGTAAAGTTAGAGCGCGTGTACACGCGTGTTGGCCTTATACATGCTCCGTGTATCTCTGAAACTATGAGACAAATGAAAGGCCAATAAATCCAGCCTAGGAAGATACCATTGGTACTGAGAACCAGGATCTCTTGAAGACCCAGACACTTACTTTAATAGAAAAAAGAAAACAATTCAAGGAAAACTTCATAGAACAAACCAATTTGAGGTGAAACCTAAGCTATAGATTGCAAACAACAAAGACTATAAAGAGTTCCAAGAAACCCCTAAGAAGGACTATTTCTGACAGGAGAGAGGATGACTGCCTCTCTAAAATAAATTTTCTAGAATCATACACGCGACTGACACTTCCGCAGCTAGCATGTACACGCGGGCTGTGAGAAGGTAGGGCATGGGTACATGCGTGCAGACCTTATACAGGCCACATGTACCTCCGTGGGTCTTGGAAAAGAAAAAAAAATGAAGTCAAGCAAAGAAACAGAGATAAATGGTATGGAAGACCAGAATCTCTGTTAGCTTAGACTTTTGCAGAAACTTTAAAAACAAGAAATGAAACCAGTTCTTAAAAATACCAAAAAAAACATTCCCGGAAACCCTAGAGATTCCCAGTATGGTCGCTAATTCTGTTGTGAGTGGGAAATCCCTCTACGGACTAGCACTTAGGGTTTTATCATGCATGCAGAAAAAGACCTAAATATTCCTACTTTCTACTGACATCTCGAACCTAATCCCCATTATTCTTAAGCAAGTGCGTAGTTAAGAAGATCGAGTGAGCATACCTTATTTCAGGCATTTGATATCAATCCTTATTCACACTTGGTCTCTCTTTGACTGCATCTCTCCTCCCAAAGATGACCTGCATTCAAACAAGACAAACAAAGAACTCCACATGCATTTGATCTACAGATTAATGGGTTAGAGATTTAATCAACATGCATGTAATAAACCATGAAAACCTCATATGGCGGGATGGGAAAAGTACTTCTTTATTATTAACTTCAATAAATCAACTTACAATGATGAAGCCGACCACTGCTCCACGAACCTGGTCCTGGGCTCCTCTTCAACTTTCCTCCAACTTCTTTGCTCTATACTTCTCTTTGCATAAGGATGGCTAAAGGTTGGGACAAAGGGAATGCACAATTGGGTATAGTTTCTTTACTATGATTCTCCTCTTCCAAATGAGACCCCTAACCCTTCTTTTATAGGATAGAAGAAGCTAGGTATTTGGTCGAATTTTCGGCCATGCATGGCCGAAAGGTTTAGTTAACTTATCCAAATCTATGTGTTCCATCAACAACTTTCCTTTTTTCGTGCTTTTGTAGGTATATGCAGGCTGTCTTGGGTCAGCTAGCGTGTACACGCATGCAGTAATGTAGCAGGGCATGTGGGCCTTTATAAAAGAGGCTTTTAAGAAGATTTGTTCAACAGTGTCTTGGCAAAGAAGGAATCTGAGATGGCCTAATGCCAGGTTAGCATGTCTGGTGCAAATTAGGGTTATAACACTAGGAGGAAAGACGCCAATTGTTTGGACAAAAGTCTATTGAGAGACTGAACGAACGGTTGAATTTCTCAGAGGGAGAAACACCAATTTTTCGTGGACCATTGGATCCAGTAGATCAGTGGAGAGGATAAAGCTGAGTGTCTTTCAACACTCGCAAGCTCAAGATAGATAACAACCATTAGATATCGAGGAGTGTGAGTCGTCGAATAGGCGCTCCGAAATATCAAAATTTTGGGAGTCGAGAGTTTGGAGGAAGTTGTTTTCAAGAATCGCGAGTCACAAAATCCTGATAGGAGAAGGAAGGATCTGGAGTGTTAGATCATAGAAATTCAGGACTTTCGATTGGACAAAGCGGTCATCATGATTTTGGATTTCGGAAGAATGGGAGACGACCACTTCACAAATCCCCGATACGTGAAATCCTGATGCAATTTGGACCTTCAAATAGTGGAAGAACCAGGACCATTGATCTATGGAGGGGAAATTTTGGCATTTCAGGATTTTGGGAATCAGAGGAGTTGGGGTGCCTTGCAACGGAAGTCCCGACATCATGAAACTTGACCAACCTTTTTTGGGTTAACACTGTGGTCATGCTAGTGATCACGTGGAGTGGATGCTCATGTCTAAGTGCATGTTCACGCAGGCGGATCTTAGAAAAGGACCTATGGTCATTAAGAGTTGAAGGTTCCAGCAGGGACTGAGGAGCCATTTCGGCTCGGGAACTTTGAAGATCCAAAGACTGGGAGGTCAAGCAGACCCTGCTGAGGTGGGTGTTTGCGCCAAGTGGTATCAGAGCTAACGAATTTTGTTTTCTGTAGAGGGAAGACATAGGAAAGTTTGTATTTGAATTCTGCGCAGATAGATTGAAAAAATGTCGCCAAGGAGACATCAAGAGAGACATATGCCCAATCCAGCCATGGAAATGGAAATGAGAGAACTTCATGCTCAATTGGATTCCATGGAGACAACAAAGATGCGAACACCTGATACTGAAGATATCAGTGAGGTCGAAAGTGAGAACAAAGTCGGAGCCGAAGATGCTACAGGGGAACATCTATTCAAATATGTTGCAAGGATAGGGGCTAGAGAAAAATGGGATATCTCGATGTATGAAGGAAACTTAGATGTTGAGGAGAAACTAGATTGGTTTAGATCTCTAGATAAATACTTCGACTATGAGGATATAGAAGAACATAAGAAATTAAAGAACGTTGTCACTAGAATGAAAGGGAACACAACCCTGTGGTGGGATGAACTGTAGGCTGACAGGGGTTGCAAATGCAAACAAAAAATTAAAAGCTGGGATAGGATGTTCACCAAGATGAAAGCCAAAATCATACCCAGGGATTACCAAATTAATCTGTTCTAAAGAATGCAGAATTTGAGACAAAAAGGAATGAAAGTGAAGGAATACACTGAGGAATTTTATAGGTTAAACACCAGAGTTGGTCATCGCGAGAGTGATGATGAAAAATTTTCCAGATACATGAGTGGCCCGAGATATGAGATTGAGGATGAGATGATCATGGTGACAATAATGAATGTAGAAGATGCTTATCAGATTGCTTCAAAGGCATAAGTGAAATTGGCCCAAAAGAAAGGTCAAAGGGGCAGAGGTAGAAGTCATAGCAGAGGCAAAGTAGTTGCCCAGGATAGAGTACAGAAGCCCAAGGATGAAGAAAATAAATCTCATAACCACTTAGAAAGGGGAGGAAGATCACAAGGAGGACAACATGTTGATAGGAACACTTTTCCTCGAGAAAAAGGAAGAGGAAGAGGCAAAGAAGGTGAAATAAAGTGTTTTGTCTCTGGAAATATCGGACACAAATATTTTGAAGGTCCCGATAGAAAAAGGGACGGGGGAGGAGAAACTCACATTTCATAAGCGCAAAGGATAAATGTTGAGGCAAAAGATGCAGAAGGTGGAAGATCCTTAACAATGAGGAAAACGCTCTTGAAGCCAAAGAAGGAAGTGGATAGTCCAGTCCAGAGGAACATCTTATTTAGGATTGCTTGCAAGACCAAGTATAGGGTATGCAAGGTGATTGTTGACAGTGGAAGCATGGATAATTTAGTATCCACAGAGATGGTGGAAAATCTGGAATTGCATCCAATTACACATCCAAGCCCATACAAGGTTTCGTGGTTGCAAAAAGGACATCAGGTAACAATCACTAAACAATGTTTAGTTGACTTTAATATAGGGGATACATAAATGAGATCTTATGTGATGTTATTCCCATGGATGTTTGTCATCTTTCGGTGGGGAGACCGTGGCAATATGAAAGAAACGTTATTCATGATGGAAGAAAGAACAAATACACCTTAGAGAAGAATGGTAGGACACATATGTTACTGCCAATTGAGGACAAGAAGGTGAAAGAAGAAACAAGCAATACTATACTTCTCATGAGTGGGAAGGAACTTCTGGATGAAGTCAAGAAAGACGGAGAAATGCAGTTTTTTGTGGTGAGAAAACCTAGAGTATTATTGACCTTTACTTCAATAGATGATTTACCTGATGAGATTTAGGAACTGCTGGAGAATTTTGTTGATATAGTGGTGGACGATTTACCTTGTTCATTTCTGCCCATCAGTACTATAACCTATCACATTGACCTTATACCAGGAGCGAGTTTACCAAACAAAGCAGCATACATATTGACACCGTAGGAGAATGAAGAAGTTAAGAGACAAGTCCAGGATTTGATCGAAAAAGGGTTGATTAGAGAAATCTTGAGTCCATGCTCTGTGCAAAAAGTGTTAAGTCCAAAGAAGGGTGGTGGATGGAGAATGTGTACAGACTGAAGGGCTATAAACAAAATCACCATCAGGTATAGATTTCCTTTACCCAGGATGGATGACTTGATGGATTGCTTTAGTGGAGAAAAGTGTTTTTCAAAAATTGATTTGAAAAGCGGATATCATCATATTAGAATGAGGGAAGGTGATGAATGGAAGACAACATTCAAGACAAATGAAGGGTTGTATGAATGGATTGTCATGTTGTTTGGCTTGACGAATGCACCAAGTAATTTTATGAGATTGATGAACGAAGTCTTGAAAGATTTCATTGGAAAGTTTGTAATTGTGTATCTTGATGATATATTGATCTTCAGTAAGACTGAGGAAGAGAATTTGAGACATTTAACTTTAGTGATGAGGAGGTTGCAGTAACAGAAATTGCTGATAAATCTAAAGAAGTCGTCTTTCATGAAGACAAAACTAATTTATTTGGGTTTTGTGATCTCTTTGAATGAGTTGAAGATGGATCCTGAAAAGGTAAGAGCAATCAAAGAATGGTCGTCACCAAGGAATATCTTTGAAGTCAGAAGCTTCCATGGAATAGCCAGTTTTTACAGGAAGTTCATCATAAATTTTAGTGGAATTTGTGCATTAATGATGGACAGAGTCAAGAAAAGACATAAATCTTTTCATTGGACAGAGGAAGCAGAGAAAATTTTCAATTTGTTAAAGGAGAATATAATTGGACAACCAGTTCTGGTTCTGCCAGATTTCAATAAAACATTTCAAGTGAGATGTGACACAAGTTGATTTGCGATTGGATCGGTAAGTCAAGACAATAGACCAGTTGCATACTTTAGTGAGAAGTTGAACGATGCCAAGAGAAATTATTCCATGTATGATAAAGAGTTTTATGCATTCATACAAGCATTGAAGAAATGGAGGCACTACCTGGTCCCAAAAGAGTTCATTTTGTATAGCGACAACTAGGCCTTACAGTTTATAACCAGACAGGAAAAACTGAACCAGAAACATGCAAAATGGGTTGAGTTCATGCAGGACTTTACTTTTGTTATAAAACACATTTCTGGAAATGCTAACAAGATTATTGATGCACTGAGAAGGAAATGTTTGATTCTGCAGGAGTTTCGTGTGAAGACCTTAGGTTTTGATAGCCTTAAGGAAATGTACAGAGATGATTCAGATTTCAAGGAAGCTTATGAAGCATGGGAGAATCATGTTCTGAGAGATAATATCCAATGGATCGAATATTTAATTCGATATGGATTATTATTCAAAGGAAATCAGTTGTGTATCCCGAAGAGTTCTATGAGAGAAAGTATTTTGAAGGGAAAACATAGTGGAGGATTGGCTGGAAATTTCGGCCATGATAAAACATTTGCGCAGCTGAACAAATTGTATTATTGGCCAGGGATGAGGACAGATGTCAAGAAAGTTGTCAACAGATGTAGAATTTTCCATCACGCAAAGGGGAAAAGACAAAATACAAGGTTGTATCAACCATTGCCAATACCATAGAGGTCATGGGATGCAGTAAGCATGGATTTTGTATTAGGAATGCCAAGGACACAAAGAGGTTGTGATTCCATATTCGTGGTAGTCGACAGATTCTAAAAAATGGCACATTTCATTCCATGTCAGAAAACTAGTGATGCAACACACATTGCAAACCTGTTTTTCAAGGAAGTTGTTCGACTTCATGGTTTACCCAAGAGTATTGTTTCATACAAAGATACCAAATTTGTTGGTCTTTTCTGGAGGACATTATGGAAAAATATGGGGACAAATCTATCTTTTATCTCAACATATCACCCTCATACGGATGGATAGACTGAGGTAGTAAACCGAAGTTTATGAGACTAATTGAGGAGTTTAGTAGATGAACACCATAGTTAGTGGGATCAGATTCTGTCGCAAGAGGAATTTGCATATAACGAATCACCTAGCCGAAGCACAAGACATAGCCCATACTAGATAATGTATGGAATGAAACCCAAGGGAGTATCTGAGTTGATAGACTTGGAGCAGAATGAGTTCATAAGTGCTGGAATGAAAGATTTTGTAGCAGAGATGCAGGAGCTCCATAATAAGATTAAAGAGCGGTTGCAGAGTTCCAACTAGGAATACAAGCATAGAGAATATCAACACATGAGAGAGATTCAATTCGAAGTAGGAGATTTGGTCTTAGCACATTTAAGAAAAGAGAGGTTCCCAAGGGGAACATATAACAAGCTGAAGATGAAAAAGATAGGTCCATGTAAGATTTTATGAAAATTTGAGGTCAATGCTTATGATATAGAATTGCTAGATGATGTGGGCATATCACCCATATTCAACATAGCAGATATGTACCCTTATAGAGAATATGAAGTGAGAGGCGAAGAGGATCATAAATAATTTCAGTGGGTCAAGCAGATGCCTGTAGCTAAAAATCCGCAGATGGAAAACATCATTGATCAAAGAGTTGGTAAGAAGACATATTTTGAATAATTAGTAAAGTGGAAGGGGCACCCGATTCCAGTTGGGAAAGCGAAGCAGATATCCAGAAACATGGACAGACGATGCAGGAGCTCATGGACAGGAGTCCATGAATTTTTCAGCCAGAGGAGTATGATGCAGGAGAATCACAAGAAAGCACAAGTGGATGACAGTTGGATACGCACCAACACACATTTTGAAGACATTTTGAAATCTAAAATATGAAACATTAATGTAATAGTTGGGAGGATGTATTTGTTTTTAATGTTTTGGGAATTGTAATGCACATCTTGAGTGTTTTCTCTCATCTGTCGGTTGGAGGCATTTGATGTAATAAATTTAAAGTAGTTGTAGACTTTAATTTCGATATGATAGCTTAGATTTTTAGGAGGGAAGACTCAAGAAATCTCCCTCGGATGTATTGTATTATTATTCTCATATTGTAAGAGTAGAGAAAGAGAGCATAGGAGAGAAGAGAAGAACAAAATTTGTAGAATTTGTTTGAGCATATAGTTGTTGCTCTAGAAACCATGTGCAGAAGCACTTGAGTTAATATAAGAATGCTTTGATCCAATTTCATGGTGTTGTTATGGTTACTGTTTGCATCTATTGAATGGTATGTTTACAGTTTTCTCATATACTCTATTATGCATTTGTTTCAATGATTTAGGTGTATGATTTCATGTTGAATGTATGAAGTCTTTGAGGAGAGTATGAGTTTCAATTGTTTCTCTTCCTGAGAATTCCTACAAGGAATGTACTGAAGGTCCGCAAGGAGTGCATTGATGAGATTTTGAGTTTTACCTCAGAAAAGATCAGGAGAGATAGAGTTGTTCTTATACTGACAGAAGTGCAGGTATATCACAGAGTCATGCAATGTGTGCACAGGCCAGGTTGAAGAGTCTTAGACTTTTCCAACCCAGTGACTGGTTGAAGGATTTATTTCGCAATGAGTGCGCAGAATTGGAGTGTTTGAATAATCAAAGATTATCGTGAAGGCCGCAAGGAGTGTGTGCAAGAATCCCTTAGAATTCTTGAGTTTACGACAAGAATCAAGCTCAGGAGGGATAGAGACCTGGAATGTTCAAAGGAAGGAAGAGGGTCGAAGTCACCTCACAGAAACCAATCCCAGGAGGAAAGACGCCAATTGTTTGGCCATGAGTCTATTGAGAGATTGCACGGACAGTTGAATTTCTCAGAGGGAGAAACATCGATTTTCCGTGGGCCGTTGGATCCAGTAGATCAGTGGAGAGGATAAGGCCGAGTGTCTTTCAACACTCGCAAGATCAGGAGAGATAAAAGTCGTTAGATCCCAAGCAGTGTGAGTCGTCAATTAGGTGCTCCGAAATATTGACATTTTGGGAGTCGGGATTTTGGAGGAAGTTTTTTTCGGGAATCATGAGTTGCGAAATCTCGATAGGGGTAGGAAGGATCTGGAGCATTGGATCACGAGAATTCATGACCATCGATATGACAAAGTGGTCATTGCGATTTCGGATTTTGGAAGAAGGGGAGAGGGCCACTTCACAAATCGTCGATAGGCGAAATCACAATGTGATCTGGACCATCAAATAGTGGAAGAACCATGACCATTGATCTGTGGAGGGTTTCGGGATTTCTGGAATCAGAGGAGTTGGGGTGCCTTGCAACAGAAGTCCCGACATCACGAAACCCAATGAGCCTTTTTTGGGCTAAGGATGTGGTCACGCCGGTAGTCACGTGGAGTGGATGCTCGTGTCTAAGTGCATGTTCACGCGGGCGGAGCTTACAAAAGGACCTATGGTCATTAAGAGTTGAAGGTTCCAGCAGGGACCGAGGAGCCATTTCGGCTCGGGAAATTTGAAGATCCAATGATCCGTCAGGATTTTTCGAAATGACTATGGTTGAGTTTTTATTTGCATGCATTAAATGACCATTGGGAAACTTAATGAAAGAGCGAGAAAAGCAAAAGAATTATACAGCCATTAACAATAATTGCAAATCTGAAATGCAATGAAAACAGCAAACCATAATGCACAAGTTTGATAACGGAGTTCGGCAACTTTGCCTACGTCTCCAGGCCTTTTCTTTGTGAGGGAGGCTTCTTGATTTCTTTTTGAAAGTTTATTAGTACATATTTACAATTTCCGATTGGCTCCTATACTGATCTGGTCTTGTTCGCCATGATCTCTAGAATCTTGCACAACTTACGGCATCTGAAACGGATATACCGAACTCTCAGAAATCGTCCGACAGCATCTCTACCTCAACAACTTCCTTGCCTCAATCTGGCTTAGACCTGGCTTTGCCTCAGCATCTCTGCTCTCCAAAACCGTCAAAAATCTCTCAAAGCATGACCAAATGGCCTCCACAAGCCTTGGTTAAATAGTTGGGAAAGTTGGTTTCAATCTCCAACTTCCTCCCAAGAATTAGGCTCTTAAAAAGCCCAATAACTCCCAATTACATTACAAATTGGTTTAATTACATTAAATAATGAAAAAGTGGTTAAAACCCACTTTCAAACCATAAATTAGTTGCAATTGGACTTTAGCCCCTTTCGCTGGGCGCGCCCCCTTTGGTAAGGTCACATGGGGTGGCCATGTGGCCACACGCTACAGCGCGGGCCACCCCTCACGCGTTAGCACTTTGGTCATATGAAACGGTTTTAGAAACCGTGGGCTTAACATAACATATAACCCCCGCGCGCACATATTAACATATGGTTAATCCACATATAATACAACGATTACATAACATGTAAACTATGGGTCGAATCATATACAACAACTCCCGCACGTTTTATAACACACCAGGTCATATGATAGAGTAATATAACCGTGTGCCATATCAAACCACCCCTGCGCGTCCGTTTGAAAAGAGTCATTTGGTTTACATATGGTCATATGTTGGCATAATAAAACCATGGGTCGGGGCTATGCCCTGGCCCTTTCCGCATCCGCCCAAACTTTATACCAACGATAAATAAAATGTGTGCCGATTGTATTACAAGCACAACTAAATGGCGTAACGGTAAGCAGACTTGTTATAAAACGTAGCCCAAAGTGGAGGTCAGCCGTTCGAATCTTGGCCAGACCACAAACTTTTACAAAAACGAACCAATTAGTCAAACCCAGGGTGCCACGTGGTGCCCTAACATTCGTCCAACTAGACGCCACGTGTCAACATATAATTCGTCCACGCGAACCAACCAGGAGATGCCACGTCACTTCTGTACGCTCTGTCATCATGACACATCATCTTGTCGTACGCTCCGTCAGCCGCCACGTCACTCGAGACACGTCATCTGCTGACGTCATCCGTGCCATGTGTCACCCTTCCAGTGGTGACACGTGTCACTCCAGGACTGGTCCAAGTGCACGCCAAAAATGCCAAATCAGCCTGACACGTGTCACTGCCTGAGGCTGCCACGTGTCCTGTACGGACCTGCCACGTCATCGTATGGACCTGCCATGTGTCGCACGTGTAGACATGCCACGTCAGCATCCGTACGGACTGTATGGACTGCACAGTCAGCAAAGTCAAAATTTTACATGTTTGGCTCGGCGGACAGAATGCGATATCTTCTTCATACGGACTCCGTTTGCGATAAAAATTATACCACCGGAATCAGGAAGACGAGACGGACGTCATGGTGTTGGTTTCGTCGAATTCCGAGCACTTTCATTTTTGAGCATTTTTCATGCCCTGACAACCTGCTGAATCCGATTTCGGATCATCCAAAGACCGGGAGGTCAAGCAGACCCTACTGAGGTGGGGGTTTGCATCAAATCTACAATTTATTTTCATGCTTTGAATGGTTATGGAAAATTTTACTTGTTCATGTTGAAGATTATGAAATTGTTTGCTAGAAACTCTAGAAGAGGAACATAAGGTGTTTCTTCCTCTCTCTAGTTCTTTCCACTTATTGAATTGCCAAGAGGATCTTGTCTAGATTAGGCTTCTAGATCCCTAAAGTGATAGAAATTTAGGAGTTCTATTCTAGTGGCTTGTTGAAAAATACATTTCAAGTTTCCAAGGAGAAGATTAATTCACTGGAGCCCAAAAAGAGCTTGCACTCTAGCCAAAATTCCATCTTTGAGATTCAAAGCTTGGGGCATTGAAGTGCTAACACTTCAAGACTTTATATTTCCATCCTTATACCATACTATCATTTGTTTCTCCAATTATTTGCTACTGTTGTAAATGAATCCATAAGCCCAAAAGGAACTTGTCTACTTGATCTATCTTGTGAAGGAATTGAACACACAACTCTTACATCCTATTATCCTAAGCTTCTAATAACTCTTACTAACCTAAGCTTATCTAAACTTACTAATTGTCTTGTTGTTTTTACAAAACCATTGTTATATCCATATAAAACCTTGTAATTTGTTGCATACACTAATCTAACATTAGCTTAACGTGCTCATAAATTGCTTTTATAGAGTGTTAATTGATCTATTGGATGAATGCTAAGTTTGCACTGTACTTTAATGCTATTCTGAGTTGTATTTATTTTTGTTGTTATAAAATATTAATTGTTGGTGTAAACTGATAACTTGTTTCATTTTCACTTTAGCCACCATATATTTACATTGTCTACTTTCAATTGAGGCTTTACTATCATTTTGGTACTTGGAAACTGATGTGTCTGTGTGTTTTGTATTGTTCTTGTTCCTGGAAGGTGCACGGATGTTCTTCCTCCACCTCAATTTTAGACACATAGACCTTTGAATTGGGTAACTAGTGAGAGGGGGGGTATATCTTGATGAAATATTTAGCTTTCCCATCCCTTTAGGTTATCGGGGACACCTCCCCTGGGTTGGACCTTCATCCATCCATAAAAGTGGGGATTTCCCACTAAGGTGACAGTGATGGGTTATTGTGTTGTTATGCCAATTTCACCTACTTATATTGGGATTTGGACAAGTACAAATTGTTCAATAACATTTTTATCATCATTTCCAGGGAGAATCAAGTCATTTTCCTCAACGAAAAATATTTGGTGAGATTTTTCCTAAAGCCCTTATCTCACAAAGATTACTTGCTGACTCCACCAAGGACGATTCCCTCTTTCCTTTTTATAATCCTTGAGGGATTATTTGGAAACTCCATTGATGATGACTCAAAGTGGGCATCAATACATGCTATATTATCCTATGGCTCCTCCGAAGTGGTCTCGGAACAAATCTCAGTCACGATTGCCTGAATTCTCTAGTCAAGGTAATACTTCAGGAAACATTTGACAAAGTTTTATGATGGTATATAACTCCATGAAGATGGGAATAAAAATCTTGACGTGATCATGACACTCTTCTTTGATTCATTGATAGGCGATGCTAGAATATGGTACAATAACCTTCCAAATAAGAGCATCACATCCTGCAAGGATTTTGAAAATGACTTCATAAGAAGGTGGGGAGATGAGAGGTATTTGACTTTCCTTTTTTCCCAATACCAAGAAATACAAAAGCACGAGGAAGAGTCTATAAGGGAGTTCAATGACATGTTCAATGAATTACTAAAGAAGATCCCTTCCAATTTGTTGCTAGAAAAAAATGCCTTAAGCCAATATCTATGCTCTTTCAAGGGACATTTCAAATTTCTCTTGAAGGACAAGTCACCTGAGAATCTTAGGAAAGTGCAATATATTTCTTTCCATATAGAAGAGAGTTTGAAGTTGTGAAAACCTGGTAGTTTCACTTGAAAAATTTCCATTCAAGACAAAGTTATAGACCTATTCTTAAACGACGACATCCTTATCAATAAGATTGATATCATGGAAGAAGAAGAGCCTCTAACCAAGAAACTATACATGGTTGATGAGGAGGATCTATCTTGCAAAGGCCCTATCAAAATAAAATGGAGCACTGGATTTTCAAACATGAAATATGTCGAGATGCATTCTTAGGCCTTCATGAGTGAATATTGGGTGGACCAACATTCTTCTCCTAAAGAAGAAGCCCATACACTTTTCCCTCAGAAAGATGATCAGAACTCAATAGCATCTGGATCTGATGAGGTCCCTCCATCATTTGACCCTAAGGAGAAAGAATAACATGATATTATATATATTGGTAGAGAAGAACCCCAAAGAGATCCCCCCATTGTCCTCCATGTTGATAACATCCATAAGAAATATGGTGTGTTATAACCCTATAATTTATAGGATCAACTATTGATTGTATTTTTGTCCCTTTAGTGTTTTTGACTTGCAGAGATTACTGCATTCTAAAGAAAAGAAGAAAAAGAAAGAAAAGAAAAAGAAAAAGAAAGAAAAGAAAAAGAAAAAAAAGAAAGAAAAGAAAAAGAAAAAGAAAATGAGAAAAGAATAAAAGAGGGCATAAAATAAATTAAATAAATCCCCATGCAATAACAATGACTTGATCCATACAGTCTAAGCATGGCCAAGTGCTTTTAAATTGATGTTGATAGGATTAATGAATAATCTTGGCTAAACTTTTTAATCTTAGCCAAGTAGATAGGTTAGCTAGTGAATAAATTTGACCAAACTGCCTAATCTTAGTCAAATAACCCTAAGGTAGAGTAATTTATTAGTCCAACAGTTTAATCTGGGATAAATGTCATAGGGAAGTAGGTTAGAACTTAGGTTGGAGCATAGCTTAGTTGGCTTGATTTCAATAAAACATGCATGATGATCGATGTTGATTTATATCTTTGATGTTTGAAAGTATGTTGCCTAACCCCCATGGTGACAAAAGCAGGGAAAGCTGAGAAAACCCACAAAAAGGCGCAAGCCTAAGTCTCCACTGCAAATATGAATTTGCGCTGGTATATTAAAGAGAGCGCACAACTGAATGACTAAGACACCAACACTTAGATATATGGTCAATAAGATATTCTAGACCCCCCCGATCGTTCTTCCTTTAATGGTGGGGG
>SNQJ01S0000168.1:159989-181034 GCA_010110895.2 Picea sitchensis | reverse complement strand
CTGAACGACTGAGGCATTGGTGCCCAGATCTACGAATGATATATAATTCCAGACCCCCCCGATCGTTCTGCCTTTAACAGTGGGGGGGGGGGTCTGGAAAGTTCGTTAAAGGAAGCGCTCAGATCTACGGTCCAGTAGTGGGCGCACGGATGGACGACTAACAATACTTTTCGGACACGCCGATCATTTTTTTTTTAACAGTGGGGGGGGTCCGGAATGAAATTGTTTTTTGGCAACCCCCCTACTTTAACATGGTAGGAATCTATTGCACCAGACTCCCACCACTTACCACAAACCATTTTACCACTTACTACTTACCACTTTTCCGACATACCACCACCGTATCGTGACATCACTTTCCACTATTTTCCCCTACAAGTCCCGTCTCATAACTCTGTCATTCCATCCCCCCTGTTTCACCCATCACAAGTCCCCTCACCATTGTTGGTCTCCAATCAACACCCTCCATGTCACCCGGTCGTACACGTCACCCATTTTTCACCTGCCATCTCACTCTCCAAATGACCCGTTGGCCATTTATTACAGGTTAACTTATGTGTTAAGCCAACTGATCTGTCCCCGCACCCAACGGGTATCCATTCACTCAAAACTAGCCATGCTCCTTCATTCTCCCATTTCTCATATTATCCTTACACCATAAAGTTTTCCTTGTCTCCTCTCCAATTCACTCAACAACCCAACCACAACCATTACCACTAACATTTTTGTATGAATTGCAGGTACTTTTCACAGTGATGGCGCAAAAATCTAAGAAAGTAGAAGCTGGAGAAAATCTTTTCCTCCCACTTCCTGTTGACCTCTACAGGATCCCATTGGCCAACAAAGATCATCTAATCTCAAATACAAGGTGCGAATTTGACTTCGCAGATTTGAAGTCATGGCTCAAAGACACTTTCTTGGATCAAAGCGATGAAATTAGGCTCTGGGAGTCCAATCTTCCTCTATATATTTTCCCCCAGGTCCATCATTTCCCTGTATTTGAACTCAAATGCCAGGCCCATTAACTCCCCGACCAGAGAGCCATAGTCTCATCATCAGGAGGAACTCTGTTCTTCATCACACTAGAGGCCATTGACCAGATGATGCAGATACCCAGAACTGAATCTGCCTCCCTTTCAATCTTGAAATAATAACAAAGTTATAACAGAAACTATCTTTTCCTCAAAGAGCCTAGATCTTTGAATTTTTCCTCCCACAGGATGCTCAGTTCCCGAAGTCAAATCCCCCGTATCCTTCCTCCCTGTTCTCAGAAAAGGGGAACCAAGTCATTTCATCACTCTGTTGTCTGCTTGGTTATTTTTCAGAGGAATGGGTGGATGAACCTATATTGGGTTTTCTGTCCATTTTCTCCACCGAGGAAAAGCCCACCACTTAGTTCGACTACAACACTTTCCTAGCGGAGAATATTCACGAGTAGTTTTCAAAATTCACCATAGAGGGCATGTTTCAGTACTCCTCCATACTGTCTTACATGTTCACCTTCTTTCAAGCAGATAGGTTCTCTTTCTCGATGCAGAAAATGGACAAGGATGGGAAGCCGCAGGCGGTAACATCTTGGACTTCGCTGCTCAGACAGAATTCCATAGAGTTCAGTTTCAAACAATTCATTGAGCATTTTTGCCACCCAGTGGTGAGAATGCTCAGTGGAAAACCAGAACCAAGAATACATTAGGATATTCAGAGGATCTTACACCTCTCAGACCTTGCAAAAACTAGAGATTGGTATCTTTACGAAAATCACACTCAGATCAGAATATATGGGTGCGAGTTAGCTCCATATAAGCTGCCCAAGTATTTACCCATGAGGATATTTTCCCTGGAGTACATAAGATATATGGTAAAATCGGACAACATACACTTTGTGTCTCTGAAGAAGAAACAAAATCTCAGAATTAAAGGGAAAATAGGGTCTTTTATTTGCAATAGCCAAAGCATCGAGGAAGAGGCAGACATGCTTTTGAAGGAAATGAAGTTCGACGCTAGTTTCTTGTGGCACTATGATCCATGTGGGATCGTTTCGGAGATGAGGGTTAAGAACACAAGCATTCCATATGTTCATACACCCAAGACCGAAATAAATAAATTCGTAAATCAAACTGAGTGGGAGGTGAACACTCTGGAAGAGACAAAAAAACACTCTCCCCCTATTATTATCTCACAAACAAACATGCCATAGGTTCCAAAAGAGAAAAGGCCCAGGAAGGATACTTCACCTTCTGTCACCAAAATCTTGGCTGAAGATTTTCAATTACACACAAAAAGGCCGAAATCTAGTCATACAACTGACACAGCTGGTGAAAAGGAAACCCAATCCACTACGGCTATGAAAGATGATCAGTCACCATTTATCTCTAGCAGCCAGCTGATCACATCTACTTCTTCATCCAAGACGCAAACAGATACTTCATTAATCAACCATCCGAAACAAGGAGGCACCAAATTGAGCATTTTTGAGAAATATGACCTGATCAAGAAGAGGAATCAGACGCTGACCAACAACACTTATGCCTAGTTTTGGAAATAGACATCCACGACACAACACAGACTATTGTTTGTATTTGATACAGAGAAGGGTAGAATGCACATGGATTTTCTGTAGGCACAAGTGCCCCACCTAAAGGCAATCACTGATTACAAAAGGGAAACGTTCGAGTTCCATACCAGAGATGTGCACCCGACCAATCAAATGGATCTGCACAGGAAAGCTAGAGAAATGGTTTTCTCCACTTTGGAAAATGCTTCTACTTCGGCTTCTAAACTATAGATCTCTCTAAGCAATGTTTAGACATAGTCAAAGTTAGAAAAGATATCATCCTTTGCAAAGGATATCAAAATTAAAACATTGGAAGAATTGGTCCTCAAGATCGGGTATGACCCCTCGAATGTGAAAGCGGTCGAAGAGATGATCAAAAAGAAAAATGTCGATATAGCATCTCTGAGGAAACAACTGAAACTTCCACCAACTTATGATGCACAGGAAAATGAGATAGTTGAGATAGAAGGTGAGAAGGATGAGATGTTCAAGTTGATCATGGAGCAAAATGCACAATTGAAAGAGATGGAAGCAGAACTGGAAAGGTTAGTGAAGGAGAAGGAACAATCAATGCCTATGGAAGTAATTCCATTGAGCACAGTTCCACTCACAGGGGTAAGCACAACATCTATAGCAGAAACCCCCACATCAGAAATTCCCTCAACAACTCCACTGACAACTCTGGAAAAGACAATGGAATTAGCAAAATCCATGGAGGAAATGAAATTGCACGAGACAGAAATTAGCATACTAAGAAAGGAGGTTGAGGATCTTCAGGAGCTCAAGTCTTCTTACCAAACAAGCTACTCCATGGACAAGCAAACCTCATACAAGCTCAAACAGGAATTGCAGAAGCTTCAAAAGAAAACAATGGCGGGAAAGACACTTGTGGAGGCCAAGGAAAATATTTGGATGGATATCTCCAAATCCATAAATGAAATATGGCCTATGGTACAAATCATGTTCAAGAAAAAAGAACTGGTATAGAGGAGAAAGCAAGCTATTGAGAAAATAAAAGGAGAGCTGGGATAAATGCCCACAGAAGCCACTGAGATCGTTATATTCCTTAATTCAAAAACCAGGGAATATTTATAGGATTTGAAGATTGAAGACAGGACGAAAACCATCCTCGAAGTCAAGAGGGTTCTAACCAAGAGAGGACTAATGCTGCAATTGGAAGAGAAAGTCCAGACTATGGACACAAGAGTTCAAAGATTTTTCGGCAAGATCAAAGCTCTGCAGAAGAAAGGTCTCCCGGGATTAATGGTCCTAAATGAAAAGTTAATGAGCCTTCCTGGTTATAAACAGAAACTGGCTACGGTGGCCAAATATAGTTCAAAATTTTTGGGAATACAGGGTAGCATAACAGGCAAGGCGTTCTTGGAAACTTTGCAGCCAGACATCAACATACAGAACGAGATCTGGTATATTTTCATCGTCAAGCCAAATTTTTCCAAGTACACAGAGATGGATGAACTATACTGAAGATTACTCAAATTCATCATTCCCGGTCAGCTACGATGGGAAGGGCTATGCAATCTAATCGAGTAGGAGATGAGATGTCCAAGTCTAGTCAGCAATCAGATCAAACAAAGTCGTGCAGATGACTCACCAACGACCTTCCCCAAAATCAGCTTGAAGAATTAGACACATCATTGACAGTCCCTAGAGTTTTGTATCTTGTTGAGTTAGTTAGTTAAATTTAGAATCTGCCACATTCTGATCATTAATGACAGGGTCATTTGTAATTTTTTGATTATAAATACTTCGAACTTTGAAGTATCAAGGGTTGATCTTTACGCCCAAGTAAGCTCTAATCGTTGTAATTTTTATCAAGAGTTTATTCCAGTAATACAAAGATAATTTTCACAGGATTCCTGCATGTTAATTGTTGGTGAAGTTTCCTCTATCTGCGTAAAAAAATTTCCTTCTCAGTTATCATATTGTCTTTCTAAATCTAATATTTAAAAGAAGTTAAAGTTGCATAATTTGGCTTTGTGTACTCTGTTCTTAATCTTTTATAGACTTAAATGTTTTTCTTCTGATGTTATAACAAATAAATTCTTAAATTCTTTTTTGTTTTAACTGATATCTCACCTTTTTCGCTATACACCATTTTATCCCTAAAGAATCCAGCATTAGCAACATCTTGCCCTATAAAATGAATCTTATAAAATCTATCCTTAACCTCTATCTTTTTAAAACAGACCCCATAGCCCAATGGAAGTGTAAGTGATATTCATCCATTTCATTTCAAAACAATCCAAACAACTCGATTATATTCTTTCTAACTAGCCTAAAATCTTGAAAATTCAAACAAATCTAAAACTCACAAAGAGACCCCTCTCTGAAACTGGCAGAGCTAGCTCTCAGTTTCGAAGCGGTTAGTTAAGGTTACCTCTGATAGATTTCTTCTTACCTCACGACAACCTTTGGGAATTTACAGAGTGATAACATAAATGGCGAATCCACTGGGGACGAACTGAACAAACTTTCTACCCCTTGTTTTCTTTCCCCTAGAAAAAAGACGACTTTATTTCTGGAAGAAGCACAAACCCTAAATTTTATCTAGAAATAGTGTTCAGAGGTTGTTAAAGTTTTTATGTAAATAGATAGAGTCTCCAAAGGAAGAATAAAATCAATAGTTCTGGCTCCCAAAAGAATTTCTACCAGATCTCATCCTGACCCAAAACCGACAATAGTAATAGATAACCTCAAAAGATTACTCAGGAAGAAAAATACTGCAAAAATTTCAAGGAGTAACAACCCACTTCCAAGGTTTTCTTCCATCCCAAAAAAGTTAGTTGTTCTTCTAGACCTTGAGCCTGAGATACCCTTTCGAACAAGTCTTTTCAGGACAAAATCCGACAGTTTTGTCAGTAAAACGGTCTTAGACCAAACTATTTTTCAGCCCAGGACCCCCGAGATACTTTCTCCTAGAGCTGAAGTTCATCAACGTTTTCACCCCAAGACTAATAAACTCGAAGACCTAGTCACAAATATTGGTCAAGCCTTAGACAAACTCCATCTTCAGTAGTCCGTCGAACTTCTTGTTTTAACTATTGTTGCAGTTTCTGCTAAAACTAAACCAGGTCACTCCATTCCTCCAAGCCCTTCGTCCTCTATATCTTCAGGCATTTCCTCTCCTGTCACACAGGTTGTTGTTTAGCCTCCTCCACCAATCATGGTGGCAAGATATGATCCATTGGTATTGGTTTCTCCACTACATGGCATGCCCCAATATTATCAAACTAGACTCCCACAGTTTGATAGTACTGGTCCCTTGAATGCACAACAACATGTTGACAAAATGAACGATTACTTTGACCTGCAGGAAGTAGACGAAGTTGATGTGCAAATGAGATTATTTGCACAAAGCCTAACTGGAGAAGTGAAAAAGTGGTTTGAAACTTACGTGCTGCTACCATTACTGACATTGTTGGCTTTCACTGGAATTTCCTTGACCAGTGGGAGGTAAATAAAAATCCTCTCCAATTCTGTCAGAATATGAGAACATCAGAAAGAACCAAGGAGAGACAGTGCAGGATTACTACACTCGTTTCAACAATCTATATAAGCTATCCCAACTGAAATCAAACCACCACAAGGTTTGGCATTAATAAAGTTCCCTGATGGTTTTGATGTTGTCATGTCATATCAATTAAGGGAAAGAAACGTAGCAACTCTGGAAGACATGCAAAGAAGTGTTGTCAATGTAGAATAAGATCTTTTGGCCAGAAGGGCCAGGCAGAGAACAAAAAAGAGGGTCACCATGAAAGAAGAACCTTCTACTTCCTCATCAGATGCCAAATTAGATTCTCTCGCTAGATCCATGGATAAAATGATGGAGAGACTCACCATAACTGATAGGAACCCACCTAGGGAGAACCAAGCTGCCCCTCAAATAAAAAACCCAAACTTTAGAAGAAATCCACCTCAGATTAGACAGAGAGATCCCAGAGATCAACGGGAACAAAGGGGACCTGATCAACAGATTAGACCACCTCTCCAGAAAAACTATGCTGATGATGGGGAGGAAGTAATTGAGGAGTTAGATGATACTCATATAAATCTAATGGGTGATCATGATCATGATCATGAGTCTATTTTCCTCACCCAG
Source organism: Picea sitchensis (assembly GCA_010110895.2). NCBI lineage: Eukaryota > Viridiplantae > Streptophyta > Pinopsida > Pinales > Pinaceae > Picea > Picea sitchensis. Next base: position 174,360 of record SNQJ01S0000168.1, on the reverse strand, counting down.
GAAGAACATGAAATCTTCCTTCTCTCACAAACAAAGGTAAACGAGGAAGCTGAGAAAACATAACAACAAGCCTTCGAGAACTCTATAATGGAGGTTCACAGGAAATATAACTTGAGGGGTAATAATACTAACGAGAATCCTCTGAAAAATGCTGCCGAAACCAAGAAAACCTCAGAAAACCTTCCCAAGAAATCCCCTGTGTGAAATGACACTGAATCTCTTGTGCAAAAAACTCCAGAAATTATTAAGAGAACAAGTCGGATAAAAGCTTCATCAACCATCCAAGCCAGTACACCTGTCCATAGAGTTTCTGTCGATAAATCAGAAGTACAGAGTTTAAACAAAATTGTCACTCCTTTCATCCTTGAAGGGGAACTAAAGAAATTGAAGATTCCCATTCCCCTCTCCGAGCTGATGAACAAGAACGTTTAGAGGTCCCAGGTGATAAAATATTTAAGCATCGAACCAAACATGGGTACTAAAGCCTTGAATGTTGGATCTGTACACCACTCTGACACATTAAACCTTGTCGATGATCAACCTGAGATCCTGTTCAGTCATGAAGTTGACGGTCAAACTAATAATGGCGTCGTGGCCCCTTTTTACATTAGCCTGAATATCCATGATCTGATATTACAAAATGCTATGATGGATTCGGGTGCCTCTCAAAACCTAATGCCCAAAGTCGTGATGGAAAAGTTGGGACTCGAAGTCACCAGACCCTACAAAGATTTACATTCTTTCGACTCCAACAAGGTCAAATGTATAGGCCTGATGAAATACTTATGCATCACCTTGGCTCAAATCCCAACGAAAAGTCTGGTGATGGATATCGACGTGGAAGATATTCCCCCTAAGTATGGTATGTTGCTATCAAGGTCTTGGGGAGATAAATTGAGAGGAACCCTGCAACTAGATATGTCCTACACCACCATTCCGGTTTTCGGTCAACATAGAAGACTTTACAGAGAAACACTGATGAAGTATATGGTTAGTCGTCGGGAGAAGCCAAACAGTTACCCACTATATTCTGCTCACTCTGATCTGGATTCCTTTATTCTATACAACAACGGTGATCTTGATGAACAAATCACATAACTGGAGGATGATGCACCTGATCCAAAGGATGATAAAGCAGTTCTCGAAGTAAGAAACCCCATGATTGAAGAAAATGAGGAATTACTAGTAGACTTTTGGAGCATGGACTTCGATGGTGTTGTGGGTAAAGAAGGATCTGGAGCCGGAGTGTGGATGCATAACCACAGAGAAAAGTACTCTGAGAATCATTCCTATAAATTGAACTTCCAATGTACTAACAACATAGCCGAGTACGAGGATTTAATGCTTGGCCTGAAATTATTGAAGAAAGTTGGTGCTAAGAAGATAATGGTAAGGGGTGATTCTGAATTGATTATCAAAAAAATCAAAGGTGAGTATGCAACAAAACATCCCAGACTTAGAGCCTATAGGAATGTTGTTTTATATGCTCTTCAATGCTTCACTGAGATTGACTTGCAGGTGGTGCCTAGGGGACAAAATATATTCGCAGACGGACTCGCTACGTCAGCAGCTACCTGCAAAATCCCTTTTCGTCCCACTCACAAGTACATAGTGGAGGTGAAGTGCAAGTACACAGTGGAGGTGAAGTGTAGACCCACCATTCCTGATAACATCAGATATCGACAGGTATTTGGAAACGATGATCAGATTGAAGATTTTTTGCAATGTAAAAATGACTTCGAATGTACAAACATAGATTTAGAAAATGATGATGAATTTGTAAGTAAATACAATAGATGCTGAAGGATTTAATGAAAATGATATAGCTTCTGATAACCTGCAATTGAAAAATAATGTGTTACCTAGAGGTTTAGTTCTATTGGAAGACTTGTTTGATTTTAACGATGTGGCCAAAAAACTGAAAAATTGAAGCTAGCGGTAAAGAGGTTGAAGATTGCAACATAGGAACAGAAGAAAACCCCAAAATGATAAAACTGTCTAAATCCCTGCAACCAGAGGAAGAAAGAAAATACATTGAAATTTTTAAGGAATATATAGATGTTTTTGCCTAAAGCTATGAGGACTTGAAATCCTATGACACGAGTATCATACATCACCAGATTCCCATAAAAGAAGAACACAAACCTTTCAGATGGAAAATTAGGAGAATTAATCCCAAGTTGCTTCCCCTGATAGAGAAAGAAATTAAAAAGATGTATGATTCCAAGATTATAGTCCCCTTGAGATTTTCCAAATGGGTTTCTAATCTAGTTTCAACCAGGAAGAAAATTGGCGAGATCAGACTCTATATAGATTTCATAAATCTAAACAAAGTCTCCCTCAAAGACAATTACCCTTTACGCAAAATGGACCATATTTTACAAAAGGTGGGCAGATCCAATAGGATCTCCTTACTGGATGGTTTCTCTAGTTACAACCAAGTTCTGGTCCATCCAGAAGATCAAGAGAAGACAACTTTTACCACACCTTGGGGAACCTTCATGTATGTGAAGATTCCTTTTGGTCTGATGAACGTTGGGGCTACTTTACAAAGAGAAATGGATATTTCCTTTGTGGACGAGACTGGGAGATTTATAGTCATTTATCTGGATGATGTAACAGTTTACTCCAAATACGACGAAGAAAATTTTCTCCACCTCAGACGTGTGTTTGAGAAGTGCAGGAAATTTGGGATTTCATTTAATCCTAAGAAAATATTTTTTGGGTTAGAGGAAGGCAAAATACAGGGACACATAATATCAAAAGATAGAATTAAAATAGATCCCAGCAGGATAGAAGCTATCCATAAGGTGGAACACCCTAAGAACATCAAAGAACTGCAATCTTTAATTGGCAAAATAAATTTCCTTAGAAGATTCATACCAAACTTGGCCGAACTTCTCAGGAATATCACCAATATGTTGAAAAAGGACACAAAAATCAAATGGAACGCCGAGTCCAAATAGTCATTTGAGAAAGTGAAACATGCTCTCACCTAAGCCCCAATTCTGATTAGCCTATACTATAACAAATACTTTTATCTTTTATCCTTCGCATTTGAGCACACTATAGTAGAGGTATTGTTGCAGAAAAACAGTGAAGGGTACGAGCAACCCATAGCTTTTTCCAGCAAATCTTTAAGAGACACAACATTGAATTATAACATTATGGAGAAACAAGCCTTCGCTCTGGTAAAGGATATAAAATATTTTAGGGTCTATATTCTCCATTCTCACACAATTGCATATGTCCCAAACACAGTGGTTAAAGATATCCTGACCCAGGATAATATGGATGGTAGAAGAGGAAAATGGATTGCAGTTATTCTGGAATACGACATTGAAATAGAACCTACCAAACTGGTCAAAGGACAGGGTTTGGCCAAACTAATGGCTGAGTCTAATTTTCATTCTTTATATATTAACTTTTTGGCTGCAGTAGATGGACCAGAAGAGCAGGCGACTCCAAACATAAAAGAGGCATTCTTAAATTATCCTTGGTATGCAAACCTCATTTTTGTACTCCACAATTTACAGGCTCCTCCAGGTTTGACTAAGACCAAAGATAGATTTATTAAATTGAAAGCATTGAAATTTTGTATTTTGGAAGGCAATCTCTATCTGAAAGATCCTGGTGGTATCTTTCTTAATTGGTTGTTAAAAGATGAAGATGACAAAGTTCTTCAACATTTTCATGCAGGAGACTGTGGTGGGCACCTGATCTGGAAGACCACAGCTAACAAGATTCTAAGAGCTAGATTTTACTGGCCTACTCTGTTTGCTGATGTTCACCAGAAGGTTACTTCTTGCCACAAGTGACAGATTTTTGAAGGTAAAAGAAATATTCTCCCACTCCCAATGAAACCCATCTCTGTTAAATCTCGTTTCCAACAATGGGGATTAGACTTCATTGGTGAAATACATCCTCCCTCTTCGAGCCAACATAAATGGATCCTTACGGTCACTGACTACTTCACCAAGTGGATCGAGGTTGTACCATCCATGCAAGCTAATGATTCTGCCATAATCAATTTTTTAGAAACTAATATTCTGTCTCGTTTTGGATGCCCTAGAAAAATTATAGCTGACAATGCAACGGCCTTTAGATCCAAAAGGCTCATATATTTTTGTAATCAATATCATATTACTTTGGGACACTCAATGGATTATTATCCACGGGGAAATGGGCTAGCCGAGTCTTCTAAAAAAATTCTGGTGAACATTCTCAGAAAGACACTACAGGAAAACAAGAAAGCATGGCATAATAAGTTGGTTTTCTCACTCTGGGTTGACAGAATAAGCTCCAAAAGATCGATTGGTATGTCTCCATACCAGTTGGTGTATGGAACCGAGGCAGTTTTTCCCCTTTCATTAGGAGTTTCGGTCATGAAACTATTGCATGAAACACAAGAAGAACCAAATGATGTGCAACGAAGAATAAATCAAATGATCCACCTAATGCAATCCAGAGAAGAAGTTTACAACAAAACTCAAGTGATCCAGGAAAATATTAAAAAGATTTATGACAAGAGAACCAAAGAGGATAAATTTGAATTGGGTGATCTAGTTTTGAGATGGGACTCCAGAAATGAATATAAAGGTAAACATGGAAAGTTCGATAGCTTGTATAAGGGTCCTTACACCATTCAGGCCTTCAGAGGAAATAATTTTTTTCTACTTGCTAATAGTGATGGATCAGACCTGCCAGGGGGACCTATAAATGGCAGGATGTTGAAGCATTACTTGCCACCTCAGTAGGGAGATCACCATGCCATTCCATTGTATATATCATTTCTTTTACAAGTCTTTCAGGTGTAGGTGTTTTTGTTCAGGTGTTTGAAGCCCGCAGAGAAGGCCCTAAGACACTAAAAATGTGGTCAAAATTTCTGAAATAAAGCAAGTCAGATAACAAAAGAAGCTCTAGAATAAATTCTTCAAGACCACAAGAAACAAGATTCTTGGCATATCGCAAGGAGGATACCATCCCCAGGTGGAGCCACTGTTATAACCCTATAATTTATAGGATCAACTGTTGATTGTATTTTTGTCCCTTTAGTGTTTTTGACTTGCAGATATTACTGCATTCTAAAAACAAAAGAAAAAGAAAGAAAAGAAAAAGAGAAAGAAAGAAAAGAAAAAGAAGAAAAAGAAAGAAAAGAAAAAGAAAAAGAAAATATGAAAAGAATAAAAGAGGACATAAAGGAAATTAAATAAATCCCCATGCAATAACAATGACTTGATCCATACAGTCTAAGCATGGACAAGTCCTTTTAAATTGATGTTGATAGGATTAATAAATAAGCTTGGCTAGACTGTTTAATCTTAGTCAAGTAGATAGGCTAGCTAGTGAATAAATTTGACCAAACTGCCTAATCTTGTTCAAATAACCCTAAGGTAGAGTAATTTCTTAGTCCAACAGTTTAATCTGGGCTAAATTTCATAGGGAAGTAGGTTAGAACTTAGGTTGGAGCATAGGTTATATGGCTTGATCTCAATAAAACATGGATGATGATCGATGTTGATTCATATCTTTGATGTTTGAAAGTATGTTGCCTAACCCCCATAATGACAAAAGAAGGGAAAGTTGGGCAAACCCACAAAAAGGCGCAAGCCTAAGTCTCCATTGCAAATATGATTTTGCGCTGGCAGATTAAAGAGAGCACACAGATGAACGGCTGAGACACAGGCGCTTAGATCTACGGTCAACAATATTTTCCGGACCCCCCCCCCCCGACCGTTCTGCCTTTAACGGTGGGGGGGGGCTCTGGAATGATGAGTAACAAGAATGCACATCTGAACGACTGAGGCGTTGGCACCCAGATCTACTGCTGAGATATAATTCCAGACCCCCCCGACCATTCTACCTTTAACGGTGGGGGGGGGGTCTGGAAATTTTACTAAAGGAAGCGCTTAGATATATGGTCTAGCAGCGGGTGCGTAGATGGACGACTGACAATAATTTTTGGACCCCTCGACCGTTCTGTTTTTAACGGTGGGGGAGGGGTCTAGAATAAAATGGTTTTCTGGTGGGCCCCCTACTCTAATGTGGTAGGAATCTATTGCACTAGACTCCCACCACTTACTGCAAACCATTTTACCACTTACTATTTACCACTTTTTTGACATACCACCACCGTATCGTGACATCACTTTCCACTATTTTCCCCTACAAGTCCTATCTCATAACTCTGTCAGTCCATCCCCCCTGTTTCACCCGTCACAAGTCCCCTCACCATTGTTGGTATCTAATCAACACCCTCCACGTCACCCGGTCGTACTCGTCACCCATTTTTCACCTGCCATCTCACTCTCCAAATGACTCGTTGGATATTTATTATAGGTTAACTTATCCATTAAGATTGTCGATCTGTCCCTGCACCCAACGAGTATCCGTTCACTCAAAACTAGCCCTGCTCCTTCATTTCCCCATTGCTCATCTTATCCTTACACCAGAAAGTTTTCCTTGTCTCCTGTCCGATTCAGTCAGCAACCCAACCACAACCATTACCACTAATGTTTTTGTTTGAATTACAGGTACATTTCACAATGATGGAGCCAAAATCCAAGAAAGAAGAAGGTGAAGAAAAACCTTTCCTCCCACCTCCTGTTGACCTCGACAGGATCCCATTAGCTAACAAAGATCATCTAATCTCATATACAAGGTGTGAATTTCACTTCACGGATTTGCAGTCATGGCTCAAAGACACTTTCTTAGATCAAAGAGATGAAATTGGGCTCTGCGAGTCCAATCTTCCTCTATATATTTTCTCCCAGGTCCATCATTTCCATGAATTTGCCCTCAAATGCTAGGCCCATTAACTCCCCGAACAGAGAGACATAGTCTCATCATCGGGAGAAACTCTTTTCTTCATCACACTAGAGGCCATTGATCAGATGATGGAGATACCCAGAACTGAATCTACCTCCCCTTTCAATATTGAAATCATAACAGAGTTATACCAAAAACTATATTTTCCTCAAAGAGCCCAGATCTTTGAATTTTTCCTCCCACAGGATGCTCAGTTCCCCAAGTCAAATCCTCCATATCCTTCCTCCCTGTTCTCAGAAAAGGGGAACCAAGTCATTTCATCACTTTGTTGTTTGCTTGGTTATTTTTCAGACGAATGGGTGGATAAACCTATATTGGGTTTTCTGTCCATTTTCTCCACCGAGGAAACGCCCACCACTCAGTTCGACTATAGCACTTTCCTAGTGGAGAATATTCATGAGTAGTTTTCAAAATTCACCACAGAGGCCATGTTCTGGTACTCCTCCATACTGGCTTACATGTTCACCTTCTTTCAAGCGGACAAGTTCTCTTTCTCGATGCAGAAAATGGAAAAGGACGGGAAGCCGCAGGCGGTAACATCTTGGACTTTGCTGCTCAGACGAAATTCCATAGAGTTCAGTTTCAAACAGTTCATCGAGCATTTTTACCACCCAGTGGTGAGCATGCTCAGTGGGAGACCAGAAATAAGAATAAATGAGGAGATTCTGAGGATCTTACACCTCTTAGACCTTGCAAAAACTAGAGATTGGTATCTTTACCAAAATCACACTGAGATTAGAATATATGGGTCCACGTTAGCTCCATATAAGCTGCCCAAGTATTTACCCGTGAGGATATTTTCCCTGGAGTACATAAGAAAAATGATAAACTCAAACGACATACACTTTGTGTCGCTGCAGAAGAAACAAAAACTCAGAATTAAAGGGAAAATAAGGTATTTTATCTGCAATAGCCGAGGCATCGGAGAAGAGGCAGATAGGAGTTTGAAGGAAATGAAGTTCGACGCTAGTTTCTTGTGGCACTATGATCCATGCGAGATCATTTCAGAGATGGGGGTTAAGAATAAAAACATTCCATATGTTCATACACCCAAGCCCGAAATAGAGAAATTCACAAATCAAACGGAGTGGGAGGTGAACATTCTGGAAGAGACAGAACAACAGTCTCCCCCTATTATTATCTCACAAACAAACACGCCACAGGTTCCAAAAGAGAAAAGGCCCAGGAAGGATACTTCACCTTTTGTCACCGAAGTCTCGACCGAAGATTTTCAATTACACACCAAAAGGCCAAAATCTAGTCATACAACTGACACAGATGGTGAAAAGGAAACCCAATCCACTATGGCTATGAAAGATGATCAACCACCATTTATCTCTAGCAGCCAGTTGATCACATCTACTTCTTCATCTAAGAAGCAGATAGATACTTCATTAATCAACTAGCCGAAACAAGGAGGCTCCAAATTGAGCATTTTTTAGAAATATTACCTGATCAAGAAGAGGAATCAGACGCTGACCAGCGACACTTATGCCCAGTTTTGGAAATAGACATCCATGACACATCACAGATTGTTGTCTTTGCTTGATACAGAGAAGGGTAGAATGCACATGGATTTTCTGCATGCACAAGTGCCCGACCCAAAGGCAATCACTGATTACAAAAGGGAAACGTTTGAGTTCCACACCAGAGATGTGCACCCGACCGATCAAATGGATCTGCACAGGCAAACTAGAGAAATGGTTTTCTCCACTTTGGCAACTGTTTATACTTTGGCTGCTAAACTACAGATCTCTCTAAGCAATGTTCAAACACAGTTAAAGTTAGAAAATATATCATCCTTTGCAGAGGATAACATAATTAAAACGTTGGAAGAATTGGTTCTCAAGATTAGGTATGACCCCTTGAATGTGAAAGCGGTCGAAGAGATGCTCAAAAAGAAAAATGTTGATATAGCATCTCTGAGGAAACAAATGAAACTGCCACCAATGAAAGATGCATAGGAAAAGGAGATAGCTGAGACAGAAGATGAGAAGGATGAGATGCTCAAGTTGATCATGGAGCAAAATGCACAGTTGAAAGAGATGGAAGAAGAACTAGAAAGGTTAGTGAAGGAGAAGGAACAATCAATGCCTATGGAAGTCATTCCATTGAGCGCAGTTACACTCACAGGGGTAAGTACAACATCTATAGAAGAAACCCCTACAACAAAAATTCCCTCAGCAAATCCACTGACAGCTCTAGAAAAGACAGTGGAATTAGCAAAATCCATGGAGGAAATGAACTTGCAAGAGACATAAATTAGCAGACTAAAAAAGGAGGTTGAGGATCTTCAGGAGCTCAAGTCTTTTTACCAAACAAGCTACTTCATGGAGAAGCAAACCTCAAACAAGCTCAAACAGGAATTGCAGCAGCTTCAAAATCAAATAGTGGTGGGAAAGACACTTGCTGAGGCCAAGGAAAATATTTGGATGGATATCTCCAAATCCATAAATGAAATATGGCCTATGGTACAAATCATGTTCGAGAAAAAAGAACTGGTACAAAGGAGCAAGCAGGCTATTGAGAAAATAAAAGGAGAGCTGGGAGAAATGCCCACAGAAGCCACTGAGATCATTAGATTCCTGAATTCAAAAACCAGGGAAGATTTAGAGGATTTGAAGATTGAATACAGGACATAAACCATCCTCAAAGGCAAGAGGGTTCTGACCAAGAGAGGACTAATGTTGCAGTTGGAAGAGAAAGTCCAGACTATGGACACAGGAGTTCAAAGATTTTTTGGCAAGATCAAAGCTTTGTAGAAGAAAGGTATCCCGGGCTTAATGGTCCTAAATGACAAGTTAATGAACCTTCCTGATTATAAATAGAAGATGGCCACGGTGGCCAAAGATAGTTCAAAATTTTCAGGAATACAGGGTAGCATAATGGGCAAGGCATTCTTGGAAACTTTGTAGCCAGACATCAGCATACAACACGAGATCCGATATTTTTTCATCATCAAGCCAACTTTTGCTAAGTACACAGAGATGGATGAAATCTATCAAAGATTACTCAAAGTCATAATTCCCAATCAGCTACGATGGGAAGAGCTATGCAATTTGATCAAGTAGGAGATGAGGTGTCCAAGTCTAGTCAGCAATAAGATCAGACAAAATCGTGCAGATGACTCACCAACGGTCTTCCCCAAAATAAGCTTGAAGAATTCGACACATCATTGAAAATCCCTAGAGTTTTGTATCTTGTTGAGTTAGTTAGTTAAATTTAGAATCTGCCACATCCTGATCATTAATGACAGGTGTTGGGTTATGAAAAAGGTATAAATATCTTCCTTTTCCCCATAGTTCATGATATGATTTTGATTGATTCTTTGGATAGTTAGGGATAGATAGGAAAGAATATGATTAATATGTCTCTTAGGGTTGTTATTAAAGTTTTATTAAATAGATTCTAATTTACGATTGGAATGGTTTGATTTTGTTGCAGAATTGGATAAATAACTGTCAAAGATAACCAAAGAGATTTTGCCTATGCGCAAGCTATTGGAGGTTGAAGACTTTTTAGGCGTAAAGCAGTTTTGAAGATAATGCATTTTCTATATTGTAAATTTATAATAGTAAAGCGATCCCAAGGATATTTAGATCCTCAGGATAGCTTGATTTACCCAAACTATTGTAATATATAAGAGGGTAATAGATCCAGAAAAGGAAGAAATAAACGCATTCAAGTATTTAGACTCATAATTGCTCTGCGCAAGCAGTTTTTGTAAATGTTTTACCAGCCATGGAATCAATGAAAGTTTTGAGTGTTTTTATCATTTCTGTGCTCTGAGTTTCTTGTAGCAGTACTTCTGAAGACCGAGGGCCCAGTATGAAGGAGCTATTGTCTCGTTCTGTAATTGTATCAGTTCAAAGTTTGATTTCTATTTTGTGATTCAGATCTCTTTTACAATAACCAAGGATAAATGCATAAGTGTGTTAATGATTTTACGATTGTTTGCGTATAGAAGATAGAAATTTCCATTAGTTATTAATGATTGTCGTTATGATTTCCATTTCTAAAGTTATTGCTTGATAGTTCCTCGCATTTTCATCCACGTTGTTCCTTTTCCTTAGATTTACGATTGTTGTTCCTTTCGGTTAAAGTTACAATAGTTGTTCCTTTCGATTAAAGTTACAATAGTTGTTCCTTTCGATTAAAGTTACAATAGTTGTTCCTTTCAGAAAAAGTTACATTTGTTGGGTATGTGTTATATTATTTGCATGTGTATGTGTGGGCGCGTCAGATACGACAACTGCGTCAGATATTATTTTTAGCAGATTTTGCTATTTTTAGCGTATTTGTAAATTAATCCCAGATTAAGGGATTAGGGTTTTGGTATCTATGGAATACCTAAAAACATTGTATATATTGTATGGTGAATGGTGAAATTCGATATAATGAATATAAGAAAGGTTTTCCTGGTAGAGGGTTTCCGGTATAAAATCTCTGTGTACTATGTGTATGAGCCATTGATTAATTTATGTTTTTTTTAAGAATCTATATGCATTGCTTTACTTTGCAGGTTTAAAACTTGCATGTGGTATCACAGCTCGTTTTTGGCTTTAGAGGGACGCCTTTGTTGTTGAGGGTTTGGCTCGGTCTTGATAGATCAAGTTTATCTTGGGTCTGTGATAAACCTACGTTTAGTGGGAGATTTTGCAGTGGAGATTCGAGTAAAGAAAGAGGAATGGCGAGTTCATCTAGAATCGAGATAGAGAAGTTCAACGGTAAAAACTTTGAGCTATGGAAGCTCAAGATGGAGGACCTTCTTGTAGACAAAGAACAATGGATCGTTGTGGATCCTGGTACACAGCCTACTGGTACACCGTCTACTAGCAAACAGGCTATTGGTACACAAACTACTAGTACACCAGCTACCGGTATGTCGAAGGAAGATTGGGACAAGTTGGACAGAAGAGCAAGGAGTACTATTCGACTCTGCCTGGCAGATTCAATGCTGTTGAATGTCTCAGAAGAATCTACAGTCAAGGAACTATGGGATAAGTTAGGGAATTTGTATCAATCAAAGTCCCTAGTAAACAAGTTGTTTCTTCGAAAGAATCTTTATCATCTTAGGATGGAAGATGGATATTCTGTGACAGAACATCTAAATGCATTTAATAATCTGGTAAGTCAACTTGGATATGTTAATATTACGATTGCAGAAGAAGATAAGTGTATTACTTTGTTATGTTCTTTGACAGACTCTTGGGATAATCTGGTTGTAGCAATAGGTAGTACCACTCAATCTACATTGAAGTATGAGGATGTAGTTGCATTCTTGTTATCTGAAGAGATGAGGAAAAAAAGCATGGATGGTCACAACACAGATGCTTTATTTGTAAGAGGGCGTACCCAAGACAGGAACCCTGGTAACCCTTCGGGATGGAGATCTAAATCTATAGGTAGATCTAAGTCTCCAGGAAAATATTTGAGGAAATGATGGAAGTGTGGTAAAACATGGCATTATAAAAAAGATTGCAAGTCTAAGAAGGTTGAAAAACCAAAGGGATCTGATAGTACCTCTTCCACAGAGGCAAAAACCTCCACTGAAGAAGGAGGTGATGTTTACCTAGCATCTACAAGTACACATCTAGACCATGATGTATGGTTGATCAACTCAGGTGCGTCATACCATATGACTCCTCATAGGGAGTGGTTCTCTGAATATGAAAAATATGATGGTGGTGATGTATTCCTAGGAGATGAATCGACAACAAAAATCTTGGGACGTGGAAGGGTTAAGTTGCTGCTAAATGATGGAAGGATTAGAACTCTCCCTGGGGTTCTACACATTCCAAAACTAACCAGGAGCCTAATATCTGTAAGCAAGTTGGGTGATGCAGGAGTGAAAACTGTATTTGAAAAGAACACTTGCAAGATGGTACGAGGAGCAATGGTGTTGATGAGGAGAGTTCGTTGTGGAACTCTGTACAAGTTGTTGGTAAGCACTTATACTAATGGGTGTAACAGTTATGTTGTCCTTGAGAAGAAAAATGAAGGAGACAAGACTAATACTATCCCAAAAAATAAGACCATGTTGTGGCATCAAAGACTGGGGCATATTGGAGAAAAGGGCCTTCGAACACTACACGGTGAAGGTATGGTTGAAGGTATGTCTAATTGCACTCTGGATTTTGATTTATGTGAAAATTGCATATATGGTAAACATAATCGAGTAAGATTCCCATATGGTGCTACGACAGAAAAGGGGATCTTAGAGTTGATACACAGTGATGTGTTCGGACCTGTTCCTGTTCCATCCCTAGGTAAATCTGTGTATTATGTTTTATTCATATATGATTTTTCAAGGAACACATGGATTTATTTTCTTAGAAAGAAATCTTAGGTATTTGATAAATTTAAAGAGTTTAAGGCTCTGGTAGAAAATCAGACAGAGAAGAAAATAAAGGTATTCAGAATAGATAATGGTGGACAATTATGCGGAAATGAATTCGAAGAATTATGTAAGAAGTGTGGTATAGCAAGGCAGAAGACTACTCCATACACTCCTTAGCAAAATGGAGTTGCAGAAAGGATGAATAGGAAACTGATGGAAAAAACAAGGATCATGCTTAGCGGTGCTGGGTTAGGACAAGAATTCTTTGCAGAGGCAGTGGGTACATCATGTTACCTAGTCAATCGATCACCTTCATTAGCATTGGATGATAAAACTCCAAATGAGGTATGGTCTAGAAAGAAACCCTCTCTTCAACATCTTAGAGTGTTTGGTTGTGATGCTTATGTACATGCTCCAAAGGAAAATAGGAGTAAGTTGGATAATAAAGCTGAAAAGTGTATCTTTATTGGTTATAAAGATTGTGTGAAAGGTTATAAGATTTGGAACCCAGAAACCAAGAAAATTGTTTACAGTCGAGATGTTGTTTTCAGAGAGGTAAAAGATGTGTCCAAACAAGAATTCCCACCAATGCAAGACGAACCTGAGAAAATAGAGCTTGAGTTGGATGATGCAAAATCTGAATCATCTGAAGAAGAGGAAGTAGAGGAAGCAGAAGAAGAAGAAGAAGAACCTCATACCCCAGTATTGAGGAAACCAGTGAGAGATAGAAGGCAACCAGAAAGGTATAGTCCACTTGATTTTCATTCCAATTTTTCTTTATCTATTACTGATGATGATCCCAAAACTTTCAGGGAAGCAGTGAATTCAGAGGATAGTAAACTCTGGAAGAAGGCCATGGTTGAAGAAATGGATGCCTTGGATAAGAATGAGGCATGGGATATAGTTGAGCTTCCAGATGGAAGAAAATCAATTGGTAGAAAATGGTTGTTGAAGAAGAAGTTTAATGCACAAGGTAAAGTGGAGAAATACAAAGCTCAGTTAGTAGCAAAAGGTTATTTCCAGGTAGAGGGAAATGACTTTGGTGAGATTTTTTCTCCTATTGCTAATTTAACTTCTATTAGATTTATTTTATCTATTGTTGCTTCTTTTGATCTTGAAGTGGAACAAATGGATGTGAAGACAACATTCCTACATGGGGATCTGGAAGAAGAAATCTACATGAAGCAGCCAGAAGTCTTTGTA
>SNQJ01S0000168.1:73154-145547 GCA_010110895.2 Picea sitchensis | reverse complement strand
CAATTTATGTCCTGTGTCGGCTTGACTGCTAGCTATCAGGACTCGTGTTTCAGCATCGTGGCGGCCTCCTCTGTGTCTCAGCATCTTCTGAACTGAGTGCCAGCTCCGTGTTTCAGCATCTGCATGAACCGTGTAACTGCTTCATGTTTCGGCATATGCATCCTCGGACTATGTAGCAGCTCCGTGTTTCGGCATCTGCATTGAACCGTGTAGCTGCTTCGTGTTTCGGCATATGCATCCTCGGGCTGTGTAGCAGCTCCCGTGTATCGGCATCAGCTCAACAGCGGCTTGGGCAGTTCTGTGTTTCAACAATGGTCTGAAATACTATTCTGCAAATATGGACACTTCTGCACTTCTAATCAATGGTTAGGTTCAAAATTAATGTAAAGTATTATGCAAAACGGATTAAGCATGAAATAATGAGAAAGGACGTTGTATACCTTGGAATGATCAGATGAAATGATAGTATAAGTCAAAATGCAGGTGATGAAGGGTAAAATAATAGCAAAAAGTATGGGCAAAAAGGGTACAATATGTGGTCCTAACAGTTACCTCTAATAGATTTATTATTACCTTACAACAACCTATGGGAATTTAAAGAGTGATAACATGGTGAACCTATGTCATTCTTCACCACTCCCAAGTAAATGGGCTCATTCTCCATAATTGTATGTTGGACTCGGGTACCTCCCCAAATATCATTCCTTGGAAAATGATGCAACAACTTTGCCTTGACATATCACGACCATGCTAGAATATGTGTGAGTCATAGCCTGGACCTGTCACGGTATGCAGTCTTATAAAGGACCTTAAGTTTGGTCTCGATGCCTCCCCTAACATATATTTCTTGATCAACGTAGTCATGATTGATGTACCCAACACTTGGGGGATGTTTCTATCCATAGAGTTAGTGTCATCCTTAGGGGGTAGTTTCCAAATGAATTGGTCAAATTCCACCAACCCTCACCCAGAAGGTGGACTCATTACCCTCTAAAAGAACCTATCATTAGGTTTCAGGTTGAGACCCCCAAGCATCCCATGGATCATATATTTTACTTGGATGATAGAATGGGAAACCTATTTGCAGTTGACCCAAATTTCAAAAGAGATCTATGCCAAAACCCCAATGGGACATGGAATTTAGAATTCAATGGTGCTCATTCTAGTTTCGGTTTAGGAGCGAGTATTGTCCTTACAACCCTCTCCAAAGAGACCTTTTATTTCTTGTATATACTTAAGTACGATTGCACCAATAATGTTGTCGAGTATGAAGATTTTATTATAGGTCTCAACCTAGCCATTTATAGAAAGATCAAGAACGTAAGGGTCATAGGATACTCTAATCTAGTAGTATCGCAGGTAAATTTGAAATTTTCCACAAAGAATGAAAGGTTAAAGAAATATGGGGATTTGGTGAGGGCCACCATGAAATATTTTTAAGAAATCTCAATTGAATCATCCCCAGAGAGGAAAATCATGTGGATGACGCTTTGACAGTCTTACGATCTACCTTACAACCTTGCGAAGGTCCCTTGCAATATTTGTGCAAGTTGGAAGTTGTCTTTAGGCCTTTGGTCCCTCACAACGTGGAACAATGGAATGTCTTTGATGATGATGCTCAAATCCTCAGATTCCTAGAAAGTAGCAAGGAATTTTCTGAATCGCAAGTGAATTTCCTCATCGAGTCTATTGGTCTTGATGTTATAAATATTCCCAACAACACCCTCCCAAAGGGATGCATTCCCTTGGAACAAATGGTTTATATGCATGATGTTTATAGGGGAAAACTTGTTGAAGAACAATCTGACAAGGTGTTAGAGTTCAACATAGGGACGAAAATGGAGCCAAGAATGGTGAAAATAGGGAAGGGGACTACTAATGTTGAAATAGGAGAAATACTTGACCTCATTCGATAGTTTAAGTATGTTTTCACTTGGAATTATGATGGCTTAAAGGAATATAGAAGCGATGTCATTCAACATGTCATACCTCTAGTAGAAGGTGCCAAGCCATTTAGACAAAAACTATGTCATATTAATGCAAAGTTTGCAGCCCAGATCCAAAAGGAGCTTCAAAAAATGACAGATGTTGGTATCATAGTCCCTATCAAAAATTATTCATGGATGTCAAACCTCGTAGTAGTGCCGAAAAATAATGGGGACATCATATTTTTTGTTGACTTTCAAAACCTTAATCAATTATCATTAAAATACAACTACCCTCTCCCAAACATGGAACATTTGCTACAAAGGGTCATTGGGGATAGAATGATGTCTATGTTAGATGGTTTATCTGATTACAATCAAGCCTTGGTTAAAAGGGAATATCAACTTAAGACAACATCCACCACTCCATGGGGAATGTACATGTACCTAAGAATGCCTTTTGGCCTCATGAACGTAGGATCGACGTTCCAGAGGGAAATGTATTTTTCCTTTAGGGATCTGATATAAACTATCATAAAGATATACCAAGATGATTTGAAAACTGTGTCAAAAGAGAGGGATGCTCACATTTCACACCTAAGAATAGTATTTGAGAAATGCAGGAAATATTGTATATCCCTTAACCCTAAGAAGTCCATCTTTGGTGTAGACAAAGGAAAAATATTGGGACACATAGTATCAGAGAAATGTATTTCCATTGACCCCGAAAGAATTCAATCCATCAAGGATGTATGACCTCCCACTAACAAGAAGTCTTTTCAATATTTCTTTGGGAAGATTAATTTTATGAGATAATATATTTTGAACTTTGTAGAGAGGATAAAACCTATGAATGTCTTGTGCAAGAAAGACACTACTTTTAGATGGGATGACAATAGCCCGATTTCTTTTGAACATATTAAATATACAATAACCAAGGAACCATTCCTATTGATCCCTTATTACTCTCATGACTTCATAATTTTATCATTCGCCTCTCGAGACACAATAGTTGGAGTCTTGTTTCAAAATAATGTGGATGATCATGAACAACCCATCACTTTCATTAGAAGTTCCTTAGAAATTCATAGTTGAATTACTCAATTATCGAGAAGCAGGCCTATGCCCTAGTCAAGTCCCTTAAGTATTTCATGAGCTATGTTGGATACAATAAAATAAAAGATTATGTCCCCTACCCAAGAGTGGAGGATGAGCTAACTCAACAAGATTGCCTAGGGACCAAGGGAAAGTGGGTCTCTAAAATCCAAGAATATGACCTAGAGATAAAATGAACTGAAATAATTAAAGGACAAGGTTTAGCTCAGATGTTGATGGACAGTAACGAGGAATCCACAAAGTTGGGAAAATGTTTACAAATACATGTGATAGTGATTGATATTGAACATGACGAATGTTATGCATATATGATCTATTACCTCTAGAATCTTTCTTTCCTCGGCCACTTGGTCGATCATAAGAAGAGGGCACTAAAGTTAAAGGTCGTGAAGTATTTCTTGACCCAAGATGGTTTGGGATGGAAGAACCCTAATGGAATCATCCTTAGATGTGTGAACAGGGAAGAAGTTGACCAATTGATCAAGGAGCTCCATTCAGGATATTGTGGAGGTCAATTCACTTCCTGCACCATATGCCATAATATTTTGAGAGTAGGATATTGTTGGCCCACTCTATTCACTGAAACCCATCGCTATGTCAAGTATTTCCAACCTTGTCAGTATTTCACAGGAAAGAAACGTCTCCATGTGTTACCATAGAAGCTAGATGTCGTTGAAGCTCCTTTCCAACAATGGGGTGTAGATTTCGTCTGTCAATTCAAGGATAAATCCAACAATGAGAATCGTTGGATCTTGATCTCTATGGACTATTTCACTAAGTGGGTAGAGGCCATCCCAACCAAGAAGGAAATTGAAGAGGTTGTCATGAAATTCCTCAAAGAGAGGATTATAACACGGTTTGGAACCTCTGCCAAGATCACTGCCGACAATTATAAAGCATTCAATTCCATCACATTGGCAGAGCTCTGTTTCAAATATGGCATCATCTTATCTCATGCGTCTAATTACTATGCTCATAAGAATGGATTAGCAGAGTAAAGTAATAAGAGTATTATGAATATTATCAAAAAGATTGTGGGATAGAACAAGAAGGCATGGGATAGTAAGATCAAGTATGCCCTATGGGAAGCTTGCATTATGAGAAAGAATTATACAGGAAAAACTCATTTTGAGCTAGTATACGGGATAGAGACCAAGATGCCCATTAATATCCAAATTCTCGCCCTCCATTTTGTACATCGATATATTATGTACAAAGAAGCTTTTGAATGAAGGATTGACCAATTAGTTGAACTTGATGAATTTAGGATGGTTACTTTGGATCGAATAACACACAACTGAGAGAAGGTTAAAGGAAATTTTGATCACAAAGCAAGGGACAATTTTTCAAAGAATGAGATAAAGTGTTTTTATGGGATAAAAGGAAGGAAAAACTAGGAATGCATACGAAGTTTGACAACCTGTGGATTGGACCCTACAATATTGTGAGTGAATTAGGTCACAACTCTTTTAACTTGGCCATGCTTGGGGGATAAAGGATGAATTTACTCATGAATTCCATCTACCTCAAGCCTTATTTCCCAAGTGGAACTTGAACTGCAAGTTGGAGCAAGCAGGTAGGTAGACATTTGCATCTTGCATATCATTGTATATATTTTTAATATCGCATGTCATGGTAGTATCATTTGCATCTATCTTAGCTTAGATGCATATGATTTACATGTTCCTTTATTTGTATATTGCACCATTTCTATATCATACTTATATGTTTTCATTGGCATGTTAGAATAGGATTTTATTTTCATCATTTATTCTGGATTTTGATCATTTTCATAAGAAAAAGGGGTGATAGAACCACCGTAGGTACTCTGACAATTTTCTTGAGTGTGTAGGCATGGGTCATACCAGATATGTTGAGTTTCTCATGTTCTTTACGGTAAGAACATGTCCCTGAGTAGGATCCTGATGTTACCCCCTCAGTCTAAGGGTAACTAAGGAGATCATGTCTTGAGGCCCATAGGTAGCAGACATGGAGTGTTGAGAGTCAGACTGAATAACATAGATCTGCAGGGCCCATCCTATTCATTGATGCATCACCATACATCAACAACAACAAAGCAACATCCATCACATCGACTTGGATCTAGAGGACTATAAGTGTTTATTCATGAGGTAATAATTCTAGTGTCATGGTAAGTGTCACTCTAATAATTAAAGCATTTGAATATGTTGCAAAGAATTATTTCTTGATTATAGAACATTTTCTTGGAAATTATACTCTTTGCCTTATTTAACCTTGGTGGGTGTCATTTTTCCTAGTAAGTTGGTCATCCTTGGGAATAGGGTGCTACTGGGGGGTTCCTTGAAGAGTAATTGTACCACTCCTAATCATACTTATCACTTTCCATACTTATTCCCTTATGTCTCCTCATCTTTCAAAATTTTTGGGTGCATTGACCCAAGAAGGGACTGTACCGCATTTCATGGGAAGAAGGGGCTGAAGGCCCAGAGGGAAATGTAGCTGAAAAAAGATAAAATCCAATGATAAATCTTATAGGTGCTCGCCCAGGGATCTTGAGAGAAATGAAATGCTTCTCGCAAGAAAAATAAGGGACACGTAAAATGAATAACTAATTAAATGATCATGCCAACCAGAGTAGAGCATATGTGGGCCATGCCTTTCCTTTTTAGTCCCCTTTATTGTCTTCAACTTGGGAAACCATGATCAACTGTAACCAAGGTAGAGCATGTGTGGGATTTTTTTTCATTGCTTAGTTTAGTACCCCTCCACATGTCTTCAACTTGGAAACACTTTAATCAATTAATGGAAAGTGGGATTGGAAAAAGGTTGCATTGAAAATGAAGGTGCAACCCACCCTCTACAAAGGAACCCATAAATGATACAATACGAACCCTTGTATGTCATGAACCCCATGCCCAAAAGTCTTACCCCACTCCACCTCACACTCATACATGACTTATATGGGTTTTCATTGAGAAACACCTTTGAATTGGGGATTAATTGGACCAATATGATTCCTTGACACCCCTCACACACCTAAATTTGACAAATTGTATAAGGTCTTTGAGAATTTGTTTAGTTTGAAAAGGGGGGTTTGATGCACATGTTTAGGTGGTTATATTATTATATTTGGATTACTTAGCATGATTATTGTGACTTTTCGACTCTTTTAGGGTGTACTTGTTTGTCTTTGCAGGAACTTTCCCGGTGGATAGGTATTCATGAGGAGATTACTAGTTCAGATCTTCATGGGGGCTTTAGAGCCCAGGGATGGATGCAGAGACCCCACGTCTAGGGTAATCTTGTGATCATCACTTGCACAATGAAGAAGGAGGTTGTTTTTTTTGGACTCACTATATCATGTCTAGGATACCAGCTCCCATCCCTCTCTACTTAAACTCTATCCTTTGGAAGCTTGTACGTCACCCTTATAGCCCATGATGTCACTAGGGCTTGATGGAGATGAGGGAGGCTTCTGATGTGACATTTGGAACATGGTGAGAGTATGGATGACATTTTGAGGCCTAGTTCCATACTACTCCATCCCAATGCTTCACTTCGGAAGCCCAACGTCACCCTAAAGGGGCATGACATCACCCTTTGAGGGATATTTTGATGTAATTTATTTAAATTGAATTTTAAAGGGAAATTGTTGAGGTTGGCCCTATTATATTTTATCATTGACATTTTAGGGAAAAAGGTGATATAAATACAACTTTTCCATTTCATTTTCATCATAAATCTCTCACAAGAGAAGATACAAGTCTGAAACTTCCACCCTAGTCTCTCCTTGGTTGAATTTTACTAGTGCACACCTCTTGGAGTACTTGCTTTGGATGCGTATTGACGATTTTTGGTGGAAATTTCTACAACTAGGTGTTTTATGCTTGATTATTCTTGGTGAAGTAAGTAAAATATACAATTTGTTTTCATTCTTGGAATGGTTATGGTAAATTTTACTTGTTCATGTTAAAGATTATGAAATTGCTTGCTAGAAATCGTAGGAGAGGAACATAAGGTGTTTCTTTCTCTCTCTAGTTCTTTCCACTTATTGAATTGTCAAGAAGATATTGTCTATATTAGGATTGTAAATCCCTAAAGTGCTATCACTTTAGGTGTCCTTTTCTAGTGGCTTGTTGCAAAATATATGTCAAGTGTCCAAGGAGAAGAGGAATTCGCTAGAGCCCAAAAAGAGCTTGCACTCTAGACAAAATTCCATCTTTGAGATTCAAAGATTGGGGACTTGAAGTGCCAACACCTCAAGACTTTATCTCTCCATCCTTAGACCGTACTATCATTTATTTCTCCAAATATTTTTTGTTGTTGCAAATGACTCCATAATCCCAAAAGGCACGTGTGTACTTTCTCTATCTTGTGAGGGAATTGAACAAACAACTCTTACATCCTATTCTCCTAAGCTTATACTAACTCTTACTAACCATAGCTTAGATAAACTTACTAATTGTGTTGTTGTGGTTACAAAAAAATTTCTACAACCATGGAAAACCTTGTAATTTTTTGCATACACTAATCTAGCATTAACATAATTGTTGGCCCTTGACCAAGTTTTGAGGGATCTGGTCAAGTTTGACCTATTTTCGGACTTCGACAGCCTATCGAAGGAGGAGTGCAAGATGAAGCAGAGATCACAGATCTCGGCCCCTTTTTTGGATCCTTTTTGGGTTTTGGGGATTATGTAACGGGCATGGGATGTCGGCCCATGGGTTTACCCATGTTTTGGCCTATTTTGTAATGTATAAATAGATGTCTAGGCTATGTAAGAAAAGAGGAGAAAAGGGATCTATGGATGTGAGACTGATAAGCTAAGTGAAAGTATGGTTTGTAGATGCTCTGTGCATACTGGGAGAGATTTGCAAAGCTAGGTGCAAGATATTGTAATAGGCTGTGAAGTGATTTGTGCTATAGTGCAAGGAAGGAGGATCTAGCGAGGTGCACAGATCTCCTGTCCTAGGCGAAGTAGGGTTTTGAGGCTCTGTGCTTGTAACCGATTGACTGAAGACAATAAAGAAGAAGAGTTGGTGAACATAGCCCCAGGGTGGGGGTGAACCACGTAAACATTGTTTTGTTCCGCTTTGTGCTTGTATTCATGTGATTATAACTTATCTTGATGTGTTTATAACTTCTCTTGCTAAGTTCTTTGATAGAGATAGATAAATTTGCTGATGCTTTGTGCTAATGATGTGTAAGAATGTTAGATATGACCTATAGGAAGGTGCTTAGTGCTTGATCTGCTAGGTATAACCTGCTTGTTTAGGATAAAGTTCTTAAATACATCATATCTGAGTGAATGATGCAATGCTTTGTTCTATCTATGCAGTAGTTATTGGTTGAATATTAATGAACTGTTGATCCTAAGTGCTCTGTTAAGTATTATAATCATAGATCCGTGTCCCAGATAAGGTTGTGGACAATTGAGTTCTACAACCACCTCTGCCTCTACCTCGGGTGAGAATTCATCTACTTTGTAGGTGTTGCCGAAAGGGTTGGTACAATGTTGTAGCATTGAACCCTGGGTCTGCCCCTGTGCCAACAAATGGTTCCTTTATTGGGACTGAAACTGTGATTGTTGGGAACTGAAGAGAAGTTTTGTGCATAGATCTACTGCTGAAGTGTGCAGTATCAGACCGGAAACTGTGATTGTCAGGAACTAAGAAAGAAGAAGCTTTGTGCAAAGATCCGACCTAAAATTCTAAAAGATCTGTGTGTATATCTATTGCTTTGATGCGCAGTACTGTACTTAGTTTGACAAGATCTATGCTAAGGAAAAGAAGTCTGATTTGAAGAAAAGAGGTAAGATCTAAAATCTCTATGCTCTGATACAGGTAAGAATAGTGAAAATTTATAGATCTGAAGGCTTTGTGCTTTATAGAAATAAGATTAGTGGAAATTTTTGTTTCAAAAGTATGAATCTAGGAATGTTTGATAGATTCTATCCTAGCTTGAAAACTAGGGTATTAATAGATGAAAGAAGATTTGATATGAATAGATCTAATATGAATAGTGAAAAATATGTTATACCTATGCATAGAAAGAATGTTTGGACTAATAAGTACATGCAGGATCCTAGAAAGAATTTTTTGCAGGTTAGCTACCGTGATCCTAGTGCGTAGTACAGAAAGGGTTGGGGAACATTTAAGAGAAAGAGAGGATTAACTCTTTGTTACAATTGTAGAAAAATAGGACATCTTGCTAAGAAATGCCCTGGAAGAAGCCCTAGTTGTCTTTGTTGTAAAGCTATGGACCATGAAGTGTTGGATTTCCCTAGAATGATTGGTAAGCTGGAAGGAATGAATCTAAATAAAGAAAACCCTAAGGTAGATCCAGAAATAGAAGAACCCCAAAAAGAATAAGAGAAAATATTGCTACAAATAAACAAAACCCTGAATGACCACCGACATGTCAGATTATTAGAGATCTTCAAAGAAAAAGAATGCTTTGAAGAAAGAATAGGAGACTTCGACGTTGACTATGTTCTGGATGAGGAAACACAAGTGAATATTATGATAGAAAGAGATTGGGAACTTTTAGGAAATCCTGCTATGATTCCTTCGTTAGGAGGAATAGGGTTATTCAGAGGAAAGATGATAAACTTATGTGGAAGGCTCACGTAGAAACCTATGACTACCAATGGAACTTCGACAGAAGAATATTTTGAGATTATTAAATTTATTGAGGACAACGCTCCATTTACCATGTTATTAGGAAAACCTTGGATTGATAGAGATCGAGCCTCACAGAAGGAAGAAGAAGAATGTTTTGAGGTTAAGAAACAAGAATTAAAATATTTCATGACTAGAAGGATCGCACACCTGATCGAAGAACAATAGAACAGATCGAAGCTATTTAACACTAGAAACCCGGATGTCGAAGTTGCAAGAACACTAGAGGATCCACAGAAGATTGAAGTACCTATCCCAGATAAAGAAGAAGTATTATCCGGGAACCCTAGGGAAGAATCTCAACAATGTGAAGTGACTAGGTCAATATAAGACAAAAATCATAATGGAAAAAGAAATACCGAGACAAAGCTCACTAGAAAGAAGGCTAGAAAGTTAATTAAGAAGAGAGCCAAGATCGATAAGTTGCAGAAGGCTCCAGAGGGAACCTCGTAGAGGGAAAAATTGCAAAATTGGAGCTTCGCCAGGATATCAGAACAATGACACATGGCACTTCACCATGGCGAAGAAATATAGCCATTGGAGACATTATAACCATTAGATCAATGCTCTGAATGGATAGAAAGCCAGTTATGGCCAGCCAACTCGCCATCTGACTGTTGGGACCGTGCCATAACGGACAAAACCAAGTTAATGAAGGCCTCATACTCATTGCAAACAACAAATTGTCAAGTTACCTATCTATCCCACCGCTCCACGCACTGAGAAAAGTTTTTCCAATTGAGAATTTGAGCCCATAGACTAAGTTGAGTTTATATAGTGATCATCTTTCTTCTTCTCTCTATCTCATTACTATGTGTAAGCTACCCCCCAAACTTGAGATTGTTAACCCCAAGCGTGTATGTCGGACGAGTTGAGCGCTGCAGAAAGAGTTGTTGAGGAAGTTTTGATCGAACTCATGACTGAAAGAGTCATGTCGATGTATATAGTTATACAAGAATCATCCATGAGAGGACTGCTAGCCTCTCCATCCACTACTCGCAAAGCAGGATCATCCCGGTCGTCCAATGAGAAGCGAACTAAGCACAGGGATGACTTAGTGAATGCTAAATTGATCTTGACTATCTTACCCGCCTATATACCACCTTTAATCGGTGTTGTAAACTGCGACAACGTACCTAGATATTTTGAGTATTCCTTGGTCACTGCGTACCTCTCGAAGGGGATACCCACAGTGCAAGCAGACCAAGATAAGATCGCAGCGTTGAAGTTTAGTGACTTCAACCTTGGTGATCAAAAAGTCTACAACATGTTATCCCCACATAAGTGTCTGACTAGAACAAAAGGGAAAAACGAAAAGGTAATTCCCCAAGCATGGACCCATAACCTCGCACAATCCACCCTGCTTAACGTCATGAAAATCCCCACTTCGGAAGACACCAAGAGGTAAATGCATGTGTCAATCTGTTGTTGTCTTGTTACCATGACAAATATTTGTGACTAAACCGCCATATCACAGTTGATCCGACCTTGATCAATCAGATCACGGGTTTGAGTATGCAAGGACCCGAACCACAAGATTTCTATCCTGGAAAATCTGTGGACCGCGTTCTCGCACAAAGGATCAAGGACACCTACAAAGATGTTGAGAAGGGCACGCGAGGCTACAAGGTAGCCTCTATTCAGAATGACGCAGTGTGCCTCGCTTGTCAAATGATTGCAGGGAAGTTAGTACGCAAGAACTGACCCACCCAAGTGACTGGTTTTGTAGTCGACCTCGCAAGGAAGTGCATGGAGGGCCTACAAATGAATTGGGTGAAGTTCCTAGTGAACCAGTTGGAAATTGACTGCAGAGAAGCACAAGATCAAGGATATGAATTCCATTTCAGCTGGCTCTTGATCTTGATCGCTTTCATTTCCTGGAAGATGTCGGAAGGTGCGACCTTCCAGGACATCGAGCCTTTCTAACCATTGGCCACGAAGTTCAGTACATTCTGGTACTCAAGTGACATGAATAAATAATGGAAGTCAAATTTTTTATTCCATACATACTACAATCAACTGAAGATAGTCATACAGTCCGAGCCTCGCATGATGACGAAAACTATACACCGATTCAGGCCCTTGATGAAGTTCAACACTGATTGGAATTTCATTTATATCATACCGCGAGTCGATGAGAACAAGAAACAACTTCAAATCTACTATAAGCTGACAGAGGAGTACTTAGAAGAGATTACTAAGGAATGGTCCGCTAACCTCCTTATTCCAGCCGACCCTATGGAGATATCCGACATCGATACCCCAGAAGCTGCGCAGGATACACCCAGACCTAGTGAAACAAAGAAGACTGACAAAGTACAAGATTTAAGCAGTGCCTCGGTGAAGACTAATTCCATGTCACCAGAGAAAGGAGGTGATGATGAAGAGATAGATGGCACATAAGCTTAATAGAGGAAAGGTGAAGTAACACTGCCTAGAGACGAGGAGGACCCGTCGAAGAAAAGGAAGGTTTCCCCCCCGACACCTTCCTCCCAGAAGAGATAAAAATCCCCTATAACTAATATGCATACCATCCTCACCTTTGATGATTTCAATTTCATCATAGCATCCCTAAACGATGCTTCATTGGAGATAGCAAAGAAGCAAGAAGCTAAGCAGAAGGAGATGTACAATAAAATTGAGGTCGAACTCCAAGGGGTGCAGTCGCGCAGTCTCCACTGCGCCTCTATCGCTGGGAACACTGGAACCGGGAGATGAGCCAACCCAACTCCATCGGATCGCTGGTACAGTCGAAGCTCGCCTTCGATGAGCATAAGAGGAAACAACACAAGCCACCCAGGATTTGGTACAAGTACAGGGAGTAATTGTAGAACAACGTCGAGCTGTCGAACAGGAAAAGAGTGCTCTCCAAGCGAAGTTCGATGAGGAAAAGGCACAACTGCAGCAAGGCAAGGAACTGTTTCTCGTTGAGAAACTCGAAGTGAAGGAGGCGGTCAACAGAGAACTGCGCTCTGTGATTGTCGTAGAAGTAAAGGCAGAGGATCAAGTCACGAAATAACTAGTGCAACTTGAAGAAGTGATCCAACAACTACAACAACGCATCATAGACCTAGAACTATGCACTGTTCCCGAGACCCCATAGGAGGTAAAGGACCACAAAGAAGCAACTTCCAAGAGCGCAGTTGAAAGGATAAAGGCCCTTACCTTAGAATGTAAGAAATCCACTGATCACAATGCCCAGACATATGAGAAACTTACTGAGAACCCAGAGTTGCAGGCACTGGATTCACAACTCCAGGAAGTGAAGCAGCATGCAGAAACACTATAGGCACAGCTTAAATCCCTGACAACTGTGGAGAGAATGAAGATATCTCAAGAGAAGTGAACTGCCCAGTAGAAAATCCATACTATCTAGAGCATAGTTATGGAGATAACTCAGAAACTCCAACCTGTGAAAGATAAGGCCTATCAGTTTTTTACAGAGGTAGAAGGTCAAGGAGAAGAACTGGAGTAGGTTAGCACCGCAGCAGAACAATGCCTGGAAGGACCTGTGAATGATGTAGTCATTCAAGGGTTTGTTGAACAAGAGCTTGTAGCACAGCAGCAAGCCGAAGCAGTTTGATCCAATCTCGAAGCGTTCGAAGTAGAACTTCCTACATCAGAGTGACTCGGGACAAGTCATAGGTGAGTGTTGGGGTCTTGTTGGCCCTTGACCAATTTTTGAGGTATCTAGTCAAGTTTGACCTATTTTTGGACTTCGACAACCTATCGAAGGAGGAGCGCAAGACGAAGTAAAAAAAAAAAGAGGGTTATTTTGTAATGTATAAATAGATGTATAGGATATGTAAACAAAGAGGAGAAAAGGGATCTATGTGATGTGAGACTGGTAATCTAAGTGCAAGTATGGTTTGTATATGCTCTGTGCATACTGGGAGAGATTTGCAGAGCTAGGTGCAAGGTATTGTAACAAGATGTGAAGTGCTTTGTTCTATAGTGCAAGGAAGGAGGATCTAGCAAGGTGCGTAGATCTCCTGTCCTAGGTGAAGTAGGGTTTTGAGGCTCTGTTCTTTTAACCGATTGACTGAAGACAATAAAGAAGAAGAGTTGGTGGATGTATCCCCAAGGTGGGGGTGAACCACGCAAACACTATGTTGTTCCACTTTGTGCTTGTCTTGATGTGTTTATAACTTCTCTTGCTAAGTGCTTTGATATAGATAGATAAATATGCTGATGATTTGTGCTAATGATGTGTAAGATTGTTAGATCTGACCTATATGAAGGTGCTTAGTGCTTGATCTGTTAGGTATAACCTACCTATTTAGGATAAAGTGCTTAAATACATCATATCTGAGTGAATGATGCAATGCTCTGTTCTATCTGCACAGTAGTTATTGGTTGAATATTGATGAACTGATGATGCTAAGTGCTCCGTTAAGTATTATAATCACAGATCTGTGTCCCAACTAAGGTTGTGGACACTTGAGTCCTGCAACCACCCCTACCTCTACTTCGGGTAAGACTTCATCTGCTTCGCATGTGTTGTCGAAAGGGCCTATAGTTAGGGTTTTGTTGGTGCGTTGTTGTAGCGTTGAACACTAGGTCTTCCCCTGTGCCAACATTAACCTACTCAGAAAATGATTTTAGAAAGTGTTTATTGATCTATTGGATGAATGTTAAGTTTTCACTGTACTTTCATGCTATTCTGAGTTGTATTTCTTGTGTATGTGTTTGTATATATATATATACTTGGGAAGGTACACAAATTCTGTTCTTCTGTCTCAATTTCACAGACATATACCTCTAACTTGGGTAACTAGTGAGAGGGGGGGTATATCTTGGTCAAATATTTATGTTTCCCAACCCTTTAGGTTACCAAGGATGCCTCCCTTGGTTTGGACCTCCATCCATCCCTAAAATTGGGGATTTCCCACCAAGGTGACAGTGGTGGGTTATCATGTTGTTACAACAATTTCAACTACTTGTCTTGGGATTTGGACAAGTACAAATTGTGCGATAACAATAACCATCGATAATAATGAAATATAGGTCACAATTTTTCTTTTTAGATGACATAATTGACAATAAATTGTTTAAATAAGTTTTCCTCTAAATTTTAAATTGGTAATTGGCACACACTATAGTTTGTCTTAAGTTTGGGATCATAATATAATTTGTTGTAGTTATTGTAATTCTATGTATATCTAATATTATTTTTTCATAACTTGATCTTTATCAAATATTTTCATAACTTTATGTTTATCATCTTTTGTTGCAATTTGTCATAATATTATACTTCTCAAATTTGTAAGGACATTATAATTTGTTGTAATTACTTTGTGATTGTTGTATACTTTTTGTAATTTTGTAATATCATGTTTATGGTCCAGTGTAGGATAATTATGTTCTCTCATGATGCATTAGTGGAAATGCAAACATTGAAACATTATATGTTTACTTGGAGGGATGATTCGAGTTAATTTCACAATGAATTTGAATATCGTGTAAGAAAATGAAATGTAAGAAATCAAATTAGCTTGCATAATAT
The DNA here is from genome assembly GCA_010110895.2 of Picea sitchensis. Classification (NCBI taxonomy): domain Eukaryota; kingdom Viridiplantae; phylum Streptophyta; class Pinopsida; order Pinales; family Pinaceae; genus Picea; species Picea sitchensis. The sequence goes on along the minus strand of SNQJ01S0000168.1, from coordinate 130,338 downwards.
AAAAATTTTTATAGATTTTTTGTATGATCATGTGAAATTCAAGTTTCTCTAACAATGGTATGTTGTTTTTCCTGCAAAATATAATGCATATATTCCCATTAGTGCACATGATGGGTACCTAAATGATGAAATATCCTTAAAAAAATTCAAAAAATTGTAGAGAACAAATTATTCCTATGTACAACTATATTTTCAAAAAATCGATGTTAATTTTATATTTTCTTAAAATTATGAAGGTCATTATAGCCCTAAAATATGAGGTCGTGCATTTGTGTAGGGTTTGAAACTATTAACATAATGAAACAATTTTATTTTATTTATTTTCAAATCATAGATCTTAGTCTGTACTTTCAAATCATAGATCTTAGTCTGTGACTTTAGTGCAATATATATATATATATATATATATATATATATATATATATATAATGGTTAAGAACAGGCTCTTTAAGAGGTCACAGTCCAAACTGTGAGGGGTAGGGTATGCATACCTCTCTAGACTTTACCAGCCAAATCGTTGGGCGGAGGGGGGTCCCGTGTCCCACAAACAAGGGGGTCTCATACACCAATTTGGTGTGGTGGCTTGGTCGTGACCTTAAAAATAGATTATTATTATTATTATTATTATTATTATATATATAGTTTTTTAATGGGTAAGGATATAAAAAGTTATAGCTTAAACATAAGGCATCTATAAATTTTAAGATCATGATCTATGTTTCGAAAAAAATAAATTAAAAATAGTAAAAAAAATATTTTATATATTTTGGAATTTGCATAGTGGATCTATATGTGTGTGCCCAATATATTTTTGTAGCCTATTTAGAAACAATGTGATAATTAGAGATATTAAGAAGCATTTTGAAAAATGGAGGTTTTGTTTCTTTCACATTCCAAACCACTAGGATCATCATACCAAACCTAAATTTAAAGCAACCAAGTTAGAAAACATGTGGGTGAGTAGAAATATCCCCATAAATAAAAAATAATTTCAAAAAACAAACATGAATTATAGAATGTGCACATGCTTTAGAAATGCATACATCCTAGTAACATGTGCATGTTTTAAAATGTAACATGTGCATGTTTTAAAATGTCAGTGCATTATTTTTAATATAAAAATTGTTTTAGTAATTTTTTCATAACTTTTATAAGGTAATAAACACCCACACTAAATCAATCGGGAAAGAGAAGACAAATTTAAACAAGAAATAAATGATAATCACACACACAGTACACATATATTTTACCTTAGAAACCCTTAACTGAGAAAACCAACATTCCTTGAGCGTCTTTCTCTCTTGTTGTCTTATTCATTCATTGAATAAAGAGCAACATGGATAACCTTGGTCTACACCTATGACACAATCCCCATTATACTCTCTTGATTTACACAAGAATGACCTCGCAACCAATTCAACTTGCATCTACATGACCAACAACATCAATACAAACATCAACTTAGTATAATTACAATGTGCTTTATTTATAGGGTTTACGACATGCAAAACCCTAAATCATGGTGACCAAAAATGGTTACAGATCCACGTAGATGATTGGATACAATATTGTCAATATCAAGATTCTATTAGAGTCTACCTCTAGTCAGTCTTCAATCAGTTGCCACTCGACCTCCTGTCAGTTGACCTTTTGACTTCTCAATCAACTACTTCGACCTTCGACTTTCTAGCCGATCATTTTAACCTTGACTTAACCATCAAATTTACTTGACTTGTCATTCGAATCTTCACCCAGATGATTCACCTCACCTAGAAAGTAAAATTACTATTATTTCATTGCAGAAAATATAAAAACCCAACTTTTTCCCACTTTTTGCCTTCTTTGTGTTGGATGTGTGTTATATTATTTGCATGACTATAACTAGTGTCTACATTGCACAAGGCGCACAGGGGGGTAAGAGGGGGGCGTAGCACTCTCTTCCTAGGGAGTCCCAAGGGGCCGAAGCCCCCCTGTCCAAGGGGTTTGGAGGGGTGCGGGAGCCCCCTTTCACGGGGGTTCAAGGGAAACACCCTCAATTTCTTTTTTTTACCGGTTTTTGTGTTCATTTTTGGGCGATTTTTTGGCACATGGTTTTTCCTCTATGTTTTTCTATTTTTGGCTAAGGAATTAGGGTTGTTGACTAATCCAGATCATTGGATTAGGGTTTTGGATTCCACTAGATCCTATATGTATATTTTATTGTAAAAAATGTATGATGTGAATGAATATAGAATATGCTAATTTTCCCGGTTTGGGTTTCAAGGGAAAAATCTCTGTGTAATGTGTGTATTTTCCATTGTATATTTTCTGTTCTTTTATTAAAAATATGTTTGCAGTAAAATATTATACAAGGTTAAACTATACATTTGGTATCGGAGAAATTATTGGCTTCAGGGGACACCTTTTTGGTGAGGGGTTTGGCTACGGACTGTGATAAGCCCTGTTACAGTGGGAGGTATGTGGTATTGATTCTTCAAGTGAAAATAAATGGCGAGCAGTTCAAAAATAGAGATCGATAAATTTAATGGGAAACGTTTTGAGCCGTGGAATCTCAGGATGGAAGATCTGTTGGTAGACATAGATCAGTGGATCACAATGGATCTAGGTACCGCACCTACAATAATGTTAGCAAATGACTGGAAAAAGTTGGATCAGAAGGTGAAGAGAACAATCTGATCGTGTCTCTCAAATTCAGTATTACTAAATGTGTCAAGGGAAGCTACAACCAAGGAGTTATGGAATAAATTGAGGAACTTTTATCAGTATAAGTCCCTGGTAAATAAATTTTTCCTGTGGAAGAAGTTGTATAACCCGAGGATGAGAGATGGAGACACTATGATAGAGAATTTGAACACCTTCAACACTGCGGTAAGTCATTTGTTATCTATTGAGATTAAAATTCCAGATGAAGATAAGTGTATTAGTTTATTGTTCTCTTTACCAGACTTGTGTGTTAGATTTTTAGCTCGGGAGGTACTCTGCATCTTTTGTCTTGTACGAGGATGTTACCTTAATGTTTACACTACCAGGCACTTAACTTTGTAATAGTTTTTATAAAGTTGTTTTAAGTGGTTCTTTTATTAAAATGACTTTTTAATAAAGTGTACCTTCTATTTTTAAAGTGACTTTATTTTCATAAAGCACTTATGTAATAAAGTGAAAATCACTTTAATTTAAATGAGACATTTTTGGAGGGAATGGATCATGACCCTTGATCTTGAAAAATGAAAGACCTAATCTTGGCCTTTGGATCTAGGGTTGGGGAAGGTGAAAAGACACTTTGGGGGGAAGATATCATTTTCAGATTATAAAAGAATGCATTGGGTAGTGTTCAAGACACACCGAGAAGACGAGAGGAGTTGAGTTAGAGAGATTTTTTGAGTATGCTTGAGAGAGGAAAGTGAGCAACAAAGAGGGCATGTTTTCCAAGGAAGGAGGGCATGAATCCCAAGAAAAAAAATTCTATGAGTTTTGGGCCAAAATATTTTTTTGTTGTGGGAGGTCATACTATACATATCCATACAAGTATGTACAATCTGTATGAGTCTGTACAGCCGTACAAATTTGGAAAAGAAATCGAGGCATTTCGGGCACAATTTTCAAGGTGAATTTTAGAATTTTGGTGGTTGTTTCTGGGATGTACGGAACACTCTGTACAACTGACTGTGGGCATGAAAATTGAGGTACGGAGGAGGTCGTACAACAGTACGATTTTGGCATGGAAAACAAGGCAGATTTTTGTGGGACAAATTTGGTGTTGTGAGGTATTTTCCTTGGCTTGAAATGTTATTTTGTTGTTGATATGTACTTTCCTAAAGCTGAATAAAAGATCTCTCTCTCTCTCGTTGGGTTTCCCCACATTGGGGTTTTCCCTGGCATTTGCCTAAATTTCTGTGTTATGGGTTGTTGTCCACTGTGTTATTTCCGCTGCTATTTTTCTTAGCAATGTGTATTTCTTCTTATGGAAATTTCTGAATGTGAGTTTATGCATTTCTGAAATTTATGAAGACAGTTATCTCTAGGTTGCTAAGTGTTTGACAGAATATTAGCTTGTTGATTTTTTGTCATTAAAAAACTACATGGTATCAAAGCTTTGTCTGTGACAGTGGGCAGTGTGATTTGTGGGCAAAAGGGTGTGATTTTTTTCCTTGAGTTGTGACAGGGAATATAGCTACAAGCATTAGATATGAGGATCGGTTGGATGGCATTTCCAACTATTTGCAGTGGAAGGTATGATTGTCAGTCGTTCTCAAGGAGAACAAGATTTATAGCTATGTCAAATCTGTTGTAGAAGCTCCCACAACATATCTTGTTGCTTTGGACTTGCATGAGACCAAGGAAGCCAAAGCTCAGAGAATTATTCTGGATGGGGTGAAGGATCACCTTATCTCACACTTGCCTGAGAAAAGACTGCTAAGGATATGTGGGATGCACTTAAGAAATTTTTCGAGGTGAAGAACGAGAACTGGAAGATGGCCTTCAAGGCTAAGTTGCATGATACCAAGATGGGTAAGGAGGAGAGTGTCTCTTCTTATCTTACCCGAGTGGCTCAAGTTAAATATGAGCTAGCAGTTGTTGGAGAGGTCATTACGGATTCTGAGCTGGTGAGAATAGAATTAAATGGCTTCACCAAAGAATGTGAAGTCTTCATGAAGTGCGTGGTGGGACGTGAGCATCTACCATATTGCAGAAGACTATGGGATGATTTCACTCAAGAGGATATCCGAGAAAGATCTTAGAGAAATGAACAAAAGACAGGCATAACTGATGAGAATGTTACTCTTGCGGCAAATAGCAAGAAGAAAGGAAGTTTCGGAAGGGACTTGAATAAAGTCAGATGCTATTGTTGTAATTAGTTGGGGCACCTTTCCTCTCATTGTCCTGAGAGGAAGAAGAATAAAAAGGAGTCAGAGGGGCCTGAGACAGCTGCTACAATAGCCATGGAGGACTTTGCTTCAAAGTTTGACAGGGAATTTTCTTTGGTGACCCTAGTTTCCAGTGTTGGTAGCGGAGGATTCAGAGGTGATGTCAGATGGATTGTGGATAGTGGAGCCTCTAGCCACATTATGGGAATCTGGCGAGTATTCCTAGATTTCAAAGAGATTGGTCCTGTCTGACAGGTGGCAAATGAAGGTGGTATGGCGAGAGTTGTATGTGGAGTTGGGAATTTCATATTCCAACTCGAGTTTGGGGACCTCTTGGAGCTTGATGGAGTTCTCTTTGTTCCCGGGTTGAGGGTTAACTTGCTCTCAGTTTCAGCCTTGGAGGATGTAGGATATTGCATATTGTTCAAGAGGGAACATGTATTTATCTACAAGAAGGGAGTGGACCCGGTAGAGCTGCAGCTAATCGGTAACCGGGTGAAAAGATTGTATATGTTGAGAGGAAAACCTTTGATGTATGATTCAGTGTCGGATGAGGAGAGTGAGGAGGCTTCTGAGACTGTGGTGGCACCAAGGATATAGTCTTTCATTCTGAGAGAAGAGATCAAGTCTCTTCTGAGCACTGGCAGAAGGCTCAACCAGGTTGATCGAACCAATGCTCAAGATGAAGTGAGCTCAGGGTTCTGGGAGGTTGCCAAGAGAATATCTTCTAGTTCGAGTTCTGTGCAAATGTTACGGATGGCTCCGGGTTCAGAGGGATCTCCTATAGAGCACAATGTGATGGGACCAAATGATGGAGATGGCAGCAAGTATATCCCTCGCTAAGAGGGAGTGTTTAGCTCAGGAGGTACTCCGCATGTTTTGTCTTGTATGCGGATGTTACCTTAATGTTTACACTACTAGGCACTTAACTTTGTAATAGTTTTTATAAAGTTGTTTTAAGTGGTTCTTTTATTAAAGTGACTTTTTAATAAAGTGTACCTTCTATTTCTAAAGTGACTTTATTTTCATAAAGCACTTAAGTAATAAAGTGAAAATCACTTTAATTTAAATGAGACATTTTTGGAGGGAATGGATCATGACCCTTGATCTTGAAAAAGGAAAGATCTAATCTTGGCCTTTGGATCTAGGGTTGGGGAAGGTGAAAAGACAGTTTGGGGAGAAAATGTCATTTTCAGATTATAAAAGAATGCATTGGGTAGTGTGTAAGACACACCGAGAAGATGAGAGGAGTTGAGTTAGAGAGATTTTTTGAGTATGCTTGAGAGAGGAAAGTGAGCAACAAAGAGGGCACATTTTCCAAGGAAGGAGGGCATGAATCCCAAGAAAAAAAATTGGGTGAGTTTTGGGCCGAAATATTTTTCTATTGTGGGAGGTCATACTATATAGATCCGTACAGTCGTACGGATTTGGAACAGAAATCGAGGCATTTCAAGCATGGTTTTCGAGGCGGATTTTAGAATTTTGGTGGTTGTTTCTGAGTTATACGGAATAGTCTCTATAACTGACTGTGGGCATGGAAAATGAGGTATGGAGGAGGACGTACACTAGTATGGTTTTGGCACAGAAAATGACACAGATTTATGTGGGACAGATTTGGTGCTGTGAGGTATTTTCCTTGGCTGGAAATGTTATTTTTCTGCTGATATGTACTTTCGTGAAGCTGAATAATAGATCTCTCTCTCTCTCTCATTGGGTTTCCCCACATTGGGGTTTTCCTTGGCATTTGCCTAAATTTCTGTGTGTTATGGGTTATTGTCCACTGTGTTATTTCTGCTGCTATTTTTCTTAGCAATGTGTATTTTTGCTTATGGAAATTTATGAATGTGAGTTTATGAATTTCTAAAATTTATGAAGACAGTTATCTCTAGGTTGCTAAGTGTTTGACAAAATATTAGCTTGCTGATTTTTTGTCATTAAAAATCTACATTGTGTAATATTCTGGTTGTGGCCATAAGTAGTAATACAACTACCTTGAGTTTTGATGATGTGGTAACATCCTTGTTTTCAGAGGAGATCAGACAGAAGAACATGGAAGGACAAAGCACATATGCATTATTTGAAACATGACTCTCCTAGGAAAGAAATAGATCTAAGTCCTCAAGTGGTATATCTAAGTTTAAGGGTAGATCTAAATCTCTCAGAAAGTTTGTAAAGGTATACTCGAGATGTGGAAAAGAAGATCACTTTAAGAAGCAAGAAGGGGGATATGTGTACTTGGCTTCTTCAAGCACACATGCAGAACATGAGGCATGGTTGGTTGACTTAGGTGCATCCTTTTGTATGACTCCCCACAGGGAGTAGTTATGTGAATATGAAAGGTACGATGGAGATAATGTTTTCATAGGTGATGACTCGACAACCAGAATCATAGTAAGAGGATAAATTCAAGTTGAGGCTCATAGATGGAAGGATTAAAACACTGTTTGGTGTTCTGAAAATCCCAGGATTGGCCAAAAATTTGATTTATGTAAGCAAAATGGATGATGCAACAGTAAAAAAAGTATTTGAAAAATAAATCTGCAAGATGGTTCGAGGAGTAATGGTGTTGTTGAAGGGAGTTTGGATTGGAAATCTATATAATATGCAAGGAAGCACTATTAGTAATGGGTGTAATAGTTCCATTGTTCCTGATATTGGAGAAAAAGAAGAAAAAACTCATATTGTCTTTGGAGAAAAGGTTATGTTGTGGCATCAAAGACTGGGGCATATCAAAGAGAATGATCTTCGACTACTACACAGTAAAGGTATGGTTGAAGGTATGTCTAAATGTTCTCTGGATTTTGATTTCTGTGAACATTGTGTACATGGGAAGAAGAATCATGTAATATTCCCCTCTCGTGCAAGGAGAGAAGAATGAATTTTATAGCTAGTGCATAGTGATGTGTTTGGACATGTGTCGGTTCCATCATTGGGAAAATCTGTGTACTATGTCTCATTTATAAATGACTTATCGAGGAATACTTGGATATATTTCCTCAGGAAGAAATCTGAAGTCTTTGACAGGTTTACAGAGTTTAAGGCTTTTGTTGAGAATCAAACAAAGAAAATAATTAATGTGATGAGGACAAGTAATGGTGAAGAGTTTTTCGGGAATGAATTTGAGATATCTATAATAAGTGTGGTATAAAAAGGAATAATACTAGTCCATATACACCTCAGAAAAATGGAGTTCAGAAAGGACGAACATGACGTTGGTGGAAAACGCAAGGTGCATGCTCAGTGGTGTCAGGTTAGGGAAAGAATTATGGGTAGAGGCAATGGGTACTACATGTTACCTGGTCAATCAATCACCTGCATCGGCACTGGATGACAAGACTCCATGTGAGGTATCGATTGGAAAGAAACCCTCTCTCACACATCTCAAGGTATTTGGATGTGAGGCCTATGTTCATGTTCCAAAGGAAAATATGATTAAGCTAGATAAGAAGGTTGAACGTGTATCTTTATTAGGTATAAATATGCTCTCAAAGGTTATAAGGTTTGGAACCCAGAAACTAAGAAGGTTGTGTATAGTCAAGATGTGGTATTTAGAGAAATGAAGGATGTTGTTAAATATGAAGTCCTACCAAGTAAGGAAGAACCAAAGAAAATAGAGTTTGATACAAAAGACGATGAATCAGACTCTATAGAAGAACATGAATCAGAAGAAGAAGATCCTTATACTCTAGTATTGAGGAGATCGATGCGAGAAAAAAAGTTACTGGAAAGGTATACTCCACCTGATTTCCGTTCAAATTTGTCTTTCTCTATTACGGATGATGATCCTAGAAATGTTAGGGAGGCAGTGGATTCATAGGATGGAAAACTCTAGAAAAAGGCCATGGTTGAAGAAATGACATCCTTGGATAAGAATGAGGCTTAGGATCTAGTGGAGTTTCGGATTGGAAGAAATCCCATTGGTAGCAAATGGGTATTTACAAAGAAGCTGAATGCAGAAGGAAAAGTGGAGAAATACAAAGCTCGGTTAGTAGCAAAGGGTTATTCCTAGGTTGAGGGAATTGATTTTGGTGATATTTTTTCTCATGTTGCAAAGTTAACCTCTATTAGATTTTTGTTATCTATTGTTGTTTCATTTGATTTTGAAGTAGAACATATGGATGCGAAGACAACATTCCTACATGGGGATATGGAAGAAGAAATCTACATAAAGCAGCCATAAGGATTTGTTGTGAAGGGAAAGAAGGATCTAGTTTGCAAGCTACAAAATTCCCTTTATGGTTTAAAACAATCACGAAGGATGTGGTATCAAAAAATTGATACTTATATGTTGGGACTTGGCTTCACAAGAAGCAAAGAGGATCATTTTGTATATTTTAAATTAATTGGTGATCATTTGATTTATTTGGTCTTGTATGTGGATGACATATTGTTGATAGGAAACAATAGGGAGATTATCCAAGATGTGAAAACTCAGTTGTCCTCTAAATTTGAAATGAAGTATCTTGGTGCTGCAAATTTCATTTTGGGAATGGAAATTAAAAGAGATCGGAAAACAGGAAACTATGGTTAAATCAGATAAAATATGTCGAGACTATATTGGAGAGGTGCAATATGCAAGAATGTAAACCGGTCAGGGTCCCTATTCCTGTAGGTGTAAAGTTATCTGTGAATCAATGTCCCAAGACACAGGAGGAGGAGGAGGAGGAAATGTCTTTTGTTCCATATGGGAGTGCGGTTGGAAGTTTGATGTATGCAATGGTCTGTACTAGACCAGACATTGCACATGCAGTGGGAGTTTTGAGCAGGTATATATCAAAATAAGGGAAGCATCATTGGACAATAGTAAAGAGATTTTTCAAGTATTTGCGTGGCAGTACTAGCTATGGATTGTGTTACCAAGGAAGACCAGGTTTGGAGAGATTTTTGTACATACATGGCTTTGTGGATGCAGTCTGGGATGGATATCTAGATCATAGAATATCTATAAGAGGGTATGTGTTTAACCTGTTTGGAGGAGAAATTAGTTGGATGAGAAAAATATAGTTTGTAGTGTCATTTTCAACTACAAAAGTTGAATACATGGCAGCCACTCATGCAAGTAAGGAAGCAATATGGTTACAAATATTTTTTTCAGGTATTGGGTTGGTACAACAAGTTGTAAGGATAGATTGTGACAGTCAAAGTGCGATTTTTTTGGTGAAGAACCTTGCTTGTCATTCAAAGACAAAGAATATTGATGTTCAATATCACTTTGTGAGAGACATGGTTGAAGAAAAGAAAGTGTTTTTGATGAAGGTGGACACTTTGAAGAATGTTGCAGATTCATTAACAAATTTTGTGAGCACTAAGAAGTTCTCTTGGTGTAGAGGATCTATGGGCATTGTTGCCTTGGATTGTTGAGTATGTAACCTTGTAAAACCATGTATGCAAAGAAAAAAACAAATGGGAGAATGTTGGATATGTGTTATATTCTTTGCACGAATAGGGGGGTAATAGGGGGGCATAGCACCCCGTTCCTGGGGGGTCACAGGGGGAAAAAATCTGGTTTTCCCAGTTTGGGTTTGCAGGGGTAAAATCTCTATGTAATGTGTGTATTTTCCATTGTATCTTTTATGTTCTTTTATTGAAAATATGTTTTCATTAAAATATTGTACAAGGTTAAAATCTATATATTGTTTACACATGAAAACTCGAATTTATGTTTACTAACCCAGGGTGGCAATGCCCATTACCTCTCTACACCAAGATAACTTCACAACACTCATAGAATTCATCAAAATGTCTTCTATGATTTCCAAAGTGTCTACTTTCTTTAGTAGCACCTTGTTTCTTTCCATCATGCCTCTCACAAAATGGTATTGTACATCAATATGCTTCATCTTGGAATGATAAGTTGGGTTCTTTGCTAGTAATATTGTGCTTTGACTATCATGATTTATATTCATGTCTTTCTGCTCAAACCCAATATCTGAACACATTTGATGCAACCATACTACTTATTTGCTTCCATGAGTGGCTACCATGTATTCAACTTATGTTGTCGACAAGGATACCACCTTTTGACACTTACTCATCCAACCAATTTCTCCACTGAACATATTAAACACATAACCACTGGTCACAAACTTCATCGATCCAAATATCCATCCCAATCGATGTCTACAAATCCATGCAAATTTACTTCCATTTCAGCTTCATGTTTCCCTTGGTAGCATATAGCATAATATTTTTTGCCACACAAATACCTAAACACTCTTTTGACAACAGTCTAGTGCTCTTTTCCAAGTGTCGAAATGTATCTACTCAATACTCCCATTCCATGAGAAATGTATGGTCGAGTGCAAACCATCACATACATCAAACTACCAATATTACTACCATAGGGAATGTCCTCTATTTATTCCTATGTCTTTGGACATAATTCAAAAGTTTTCTCCCAGAGGAATTGGTACCTTGACCAGTTGCAATCCTACATGTTGAAACACTTCAAAAATATTTCAATATACTTTCTCTGATTCAACCAAATATTTATAATTGCCCGACCTCTCTTGATCTCCTTTCCCAAATTAAACTTCGTTGCACCAAGATCCTTCATGTCAAACTTGGAGGATAGTTACATATTCCCTTCCTTGATTGCATTCATGTTGTTTCTGACCAACAACATGCCATCGACATACAACACTACATATATGAAACAACCTCCTTATTCCTTGGAATATACACAGTGATCATCCTTTCTTCTCAAAAATCCCAAACTAAGGATGTATGTGTCAAAATTTTGATACCACATACTTGGTGATTGATTTAACCCATAAAAGGTTATTTTTAATTTGCATACTAAATTTTTATTACCCTTTATTGCAAAACCTTCAAGTTGTTTCATGTGGATTTATTCTTCCAGGTCACCATGTAGGAACACTATATTTAAATCCATTTGGTATATTTCAAGATCAAATGTTTTAGTCAGAGACATTAATACTCTAATGGAATTTAATTTTTCAATAGGGGAAAAAATCTCACCGAAGTCGACTCCATCAACTTGGGAATGATCTTTCTCTACTAGTTGAGCTTTGGATTTCTCGACTTGACCTACTATGTTCAACGTTTTCTTGAACAACCATTTTCTACCAACATGCTTCCTTCCATTAATTAGCTCTACTAAATATCACGTCTCATTATTGTGTAAGGATTCCATTTATTTGACCATGGTGTCCTTCCAGAGTTTACCCTTATTGAAGTTGATTTCCTCCTTAACTGACTTGGGATCCTCGTCAATGGAAGATAACACAAATGCAAAATGGAAATCGGGCAGACTATACCTTTCAACTTGTTTCCTTAGTTGTTCATATCTCCTTACAACTGGAGTCAGTTGTTCCACCTATTCATCTGATTCAGTTGACTCATCTCAATCATGTTCATTGTTTCACAATTCAAACACCAACTTCTTTGCTTCTTTCTCCATCTAAACCTCTTCAGAATTGGAAGTTCCTCTAACTTCCTTGAACATCACACCTCAAATATACACTATCTTTATTAGCAATGGATCCCATAGATTATATCCTTTAATTCCATTCTTGTATACGATAAAAATACACTTGACTGCCTTATTATCCAACTTTTTCCTCTTTTCCTCGAGAACATGCACAAACACATCACAACCAAATACTTTGAGATATGAAATTGAAGGATTATTACCAAACCATACCTCATGTGGAGTCTATTCAAGTAGCGTTGATGAAGGAGACCTATTTACCAAATATTTTGCAGTGTCCACTACCTTTGCAAAAAAATCTTGTGCGATCCCAACACCACTAAGCATGATCCTTGCCTTATCCACCAATGTCCTATTCATTCTTTTAGTAGCTCCATTTTGTTGTGGGGTATATGGTGTGGTATTTTGTTGTGCTATGCCACACTACGTACAAAACTACTAAAATTCATTTCCACGCAATTCTCCTCCATTGTTAGTTCTCAATACCTTGATCTCCTTATCTGTCTGGTTTTCTAAAAGAGATTTAAACTCTTTTAATTTCTCGAAAACCTCTGACTATTCCTCGGGAAATATAGTCATGTATTCCTAGAAAAATCATTTATGAAGGAAACATAATACATGGATTCACCAAGTGAAGGGACCGAAACAGTCCCAAACACGTCACTATGTATCAATTCCATAATTTTGTTTTTCCCTTTTCTCTCTAGATGGGAATCTAACCCGATTTTGTTTTCCATATATGCAATGTTCAAAAAAATCAACATCCAAATTACAATCACGAAAAACTTCGACCATATATTTGTCGTGCATATCTCAAATTCATTTTTCTCTAATGTGTCCCATCGTATAGTGTCGTAGCATGGTCTGATAGAATTGACGAAGAAAATTCGATTCAATTTGAATTGATTGAACTCGAGTTGAGCCAAGTCGAATCAAAGTCATGTTGACTTCAAGAACAATAGTGATGTTACATCTAGTCGATTCGACATCCCCTAACAAATTGTATAGGGTTCCAATCCAAAATACTTTGATTAATACCATCGCCCCCCTAACCATTTTGCATGTATCCTTTTGAAATAAAGTGTGCATTCCTACATCACTCATTTTGCTAACAAATATCATATTTATTTCCAAAACTAGAATATGTAGCACACCCAAAAGGGTCCTGCTCCTCCCATATTGCAGTATCATTCAGAATCTTCCTTGTCCAACACTTTTGGTTTTTGATTTATCCCGCAAGAATACATATCCCCCTTCATATCTCTCATATTCATGGAAGCATTCTCTATGAGGTTTCACGTGGAAGTATGCACCTGGGTCAATCAACCAAACATCATGATCTGACTATGTATCTGTTGAAACTAGATACACATTTCCTCCTTTATCCAAAGTAGTCTTTATATCAGTCAACAACTTCTCTTCAAATCCAAGACTGATCTCAGTCACTTTCAACTTACAGTCTCTCTTGTAGTGCCCAACTTTACCACATTTCCATCATATTCTCATGAACTGAACTAGGGATTTATATATACCCTTTTACATAGACTTTATACCAGAGAATTTTCCTTTATCTCTATCGATTGGTTGACCTCTTACCATCAATGAATACTTGGTCGATCCTTCCATGTTCTTCCATCTCATTTCTTCTGAAAATAGAGATGTAACCATGTGTCAAGGGTTAATGTGGTCAAATTACTTCCTATATCCGCGAATATGATATCCTAGGAGTCTAGAAAAGAACCTAACATGATGATACTTTTCTCCTCCTTAGTGATTTTAATATACATAGAAAACAATTGACTTATTATAGTATTAAATTGATCTAGGTGCTTTGTTAATGAGCTCCCATGACTCATCCTTAGAATATATAGTTTCTTCCGAAAGAACAACTTGTTTAGTAGGGATTTCGACTGGCACAAGCTTCCCAACTTGTCCCACAGTTTCTTTGTGGAGTCTTTACCTGAGACATTCAACAATATTGAATCTGCAAGACAAATTCAAATCATACTTTGTTCCCTTCTCTCGAGTTTCTCTCATTTTTCCCTTGACATACCCATCAGAATGGTACATGGCCTTACAACTTCCCACTATTCTCGATCTACAAGGAGATATTTAGTTTTAAGCTTCCAAAGCTCAAAATTATGGCCATAGATTTTTTTGATCCCTATTCTAGAACCAATTTCCATTATTTCAAGCACAACTTTAAATATCTCTAACTTATGACTCCTAATGGACCTAGGTTTAGCTTAGATCCAAGATCTACTTAACCTTGCTTTGATATGAATCGTACATAACAACAAATACATTATGATACCACACAGCTTGTAACAAAAAGGATTATATAGGCTCTGATATCACTTATAAGGTAATGAACATCCACACTAAAAAAACCAAGAAAGATAAGACATATTTAAATGAGAAATAAATGACAATCGCACATAGACTACACAAAGATTTTACCCAAGAACCCTTCACTCAAAAAATCAACGTCATTCCTTGAGTGTCTTTCTCTCTTGTTTTCTTATTCATTCATTGAATAAAGAGTTGCATGGCTAACCTTGGTCTAAACCAAGACACAATCACCATCATACTCTCTTTATTTACACAAGAACAAGCCTACAACCAATTCGACGTACATCTACATGACCAACAACATCAATGCGAACATCAACTTAATACAATTACAATGTGTCTTATTTATAGGATTTAAATCATGAAAAACCCTAAATCATGGCACCCAAAAATGGTTACAGATCCATGTAGATGATTGGATGCTATCCCACTAATCTCAAGATTATGTTATAGTCAACTACCAATAAATTATTGATTGACTACCGTTTTGACCTCTAGTTGGTCTTCAATTGATTGCCACTCAACCTCCTATCGAATGACCTTTCGACTTCTCGATCGGTCACTTTGACCTTACACTTTTTGATCGATCATTTCAACCTCGACTTAACCATTGGCTTGACTTGTCTCATTTTTTGAGTCTTCACCCAGTTGATCCACCTTGACTAGATAGTCAGATCACTATTCTTTTATTGAAAATAATATAACAACCCAACAAATTTCTACCTCGACATTCATTTTTGGAGTTCTTTAGATTTTTGGAAAGGTATTGAAAATCTCTACATGATCATGTGATTATATTTTTATGTTTCTACATAGATAATTTCTTAGTTCTAAAATAATATAAAATGAATGTTTGGGTCATGATCGATACCTCAAACCACCACATAATCCCTCTAACAAGGATACTTGAACTCCAATGGTAATATTCATTCTATTAAATGGTTTTTCACAGAAGGGATGGGTTTCAAGGACTTAACCATTGTAAGGGGAGGAAAACATGGGAATTCTAAATGAAGCTTCTAGCACTCATGGGCCATGAATAAGGCTTCAAACTAGCACATGAGCCCTTTAAAGGTAATACTCAACCTCCAAGTGGAATATGGTTTATCCTATAATGCCTTAGATAGTAGGGATGGGTCTCAAGGCCTTGCTAATAGAAGTGGGAGAAAAATAATCCCCTTAGGCCCTAGATGAAGATTCTAGTGACCAAGGGCCATGAATAAGTCCACAAAACATAAAACATTCAAATTGTAGGATATCATTGTACTTAAAGTGGGAAATGATAAACAATGTGAGGTTTTTTGGGCTAGGGATGGGTCTCAAACCATGGTTGGGGGAGAAATTGATGAAATTAGGCCCTAAATTAATATTATTGAGCTAATGGGCCATGATCAAGGTCTCAAACCATAAAATAGACAATTTAAAGTGGATATTTTGCATACAAGTGGGATATGGATGTGATCGGGATTTTTCATGCATTAGGGATGGTTCTAGAGGCCTTGACCATATTTAAGGGTGGAAAATAAGGGAATTACACAATAAACGTATCTCTATGGCTCATTAGCCATCAACATGAACTCAATCCACAACGCAAGCCCTTCAAAGGTGATCTTTGGCCTTCAATTGGAATATGGGTATGATTATGAGGTCTTGTAAGCTAGGGATGGTTCTTAAGGAATTATCCATGGTTAAGGGGGAAAATAAGGCCCTTTGACCTAAATGAATAAGTTAGGGATCAAGGGCCATAAACCACATAACACGTCATCTATAGGGGGTCATTGTCCTTAAACTGAGATATGGGTGCCATTATGACATTTTGTGCATCAAGGATGGGTCTCAAGGCCTTAACCATGGTTTAGATATAAATACTAGGAATTAGACACTAAATGAATATTGTTGGGCTAATGGGAAATGATCAAAGCCTTGAAATACAACACAAGTCCTTTAAAAGGGATATTTTTCATATGGGTGAGATATGGGTGCCATTATGAATTCTTATGTAGTAGATATGTATCTCAGGGCCTTAACCATGATTAGTGTGGGAGGAAAATAAGGTTATTAATCCCTAAATAAATCTTATAGATCTTATGGGACTTTTAATATTCCTTAGACCACCACAAAACCCTCAAGAAAGTAAATTTGTCCTTGAGTGGGATGTGGATACCAATAGGAGGTTTTGCATACAAGAGATGGCTCTTGGGCCTTTAGCCCAAAATGAATCTTCTATGGCCCTAGTCCCTAAACTAGGCCTCAAACCACCACATAGTCCTAGATTATTAGCCTCTTGGTGGGATATGGGCATCAATAAGATATTTTTCCTAATATGCATGGGTCTTAGGGCCTTAATCATGATTAATGAGGGAAAACAAGGGTCGTAGGATATAAATTAATCTTATAGTGCTCATAATCCATTAATGACGCCTTGGACCACCACACAAACCCTCTAGATGGAATATTTGACCTCAGGCTGAGATATGGTCACTAATATAATTTTTTTGACACAATGGATAGGTCTCAAGACCTTAACCATGGTCCTTAGAGAAAATAAATGATCTCGAGACCTAAATGAATCTTTTAAGGCTCATGAGCCATGAACAAGTCCTTGAACCATGATAGAGGATATTTAGAGGGGATCTTAGGTCTTCAATTGGGATATGGGTGCCATTGGGAGGTTTTGTGCACCAAGGATGGGTCTAAAGGTCTTGACCATTATAACATGAGGAATTAAAGGGCCTCAAGTCCTATATAAATATTTTAATGATTTGGTCCATAAATTTGGTATTAAAGCACCACATAGGTCCTCTAAAAGGGGTGTTTGACCTATAAATTGGATATTGATGCCTATGGGAGGTTTTGCATACTAGGGATGGATCCAAATCATGACTATGGTCGAGCAAGGAGAAAAAGGGCCATATGACCTAAATGAAGCTTCTAGGGATCATTGGACAAAAGAAGAGCTTGAACCACTACACATGCTAGTTAGAGGGGATATTTATCCATGAAGTAGGATACAGATGGAATCAAGATATTATTTTTATTGGGGATGGTTCTCAAGGCCTTGATCATGGTCATATGGAACCATTACAACGTTTTCCACTCTAGATGGTTCTTGAGACATGACCCATGGTCCAAAGATAAAATCTAATGTCTTAAGCACCAAAATATGATTTTACAATTCATGGACTATATATAGGGTATGAAACTACTAAAAAGAAATTGTAAATGGAATCCTTAACCAAAAAGTATAATATGTATGTCATTAAGAGGTTTGGCACACAAGGGATTGGTATTAGGACCTTGAACATGGTCCAAGGACAACCACTAGGGCTTAAAATATATATTTTATGGCTCATGGTAATATGTCCCACCTCTATATTTCACACTAACATTCCAAGTAATGAAAATGTTGTTAGCATCTAGGACACTAATAATTATGAATGGGCTATTGGAAAGAATATTCATCTTCTCCTTGCATAGTATATAGATAGATTAAGGGATTAAAAATTTAGTTTCTAATTGTAAATGCCATCCTATATTGCCATAGTTTAATTCTTTAATCATTACATTATATTCATCTATTAAGAAAATGTAATGTGGTTGTCCATAAGATGCTAGTGGTTTTCCTCTAACCATGGTTAGGGACCTAATACTAGTACCTAGCATTTCAAACCTCATAATGGAATCCGTATTATACTTGTGGGATAAAGATCCCATTTACAAGGCTTGTGTGGTGTTGCAAACACTATGCATGATCCATGAACCACAAATGCATATTTTAGTCCCTAAGACATTGGTTTTTATCCTTGGACCATGGGTAGTGTCTCGAGAACCATATAGTGTGGAAAACCTCATAATAGTTCCCCTATAACCATGGGCAAGGCCTTGGGACCCATCCTCGGTGATTTTTTTTTCCTAATGGTGTATGTATCCCACTTATTCTATAAAGATCCGCTCTAAAGGCAGTGTATAATGGTTCAAGGCCTCCTTTTGTTCCATGAGCCTTAGAATATTCATTTAGGTCATATGGCCCTTCTTTTCCCTACTTGAACATTGTCAATACCCTAAGATCCTTCCCTAGTAAGAAAAACCTCCTATAAACACTCATATCCCACTTGAATATTAAAAATTCTTTTTAAAGGGCCCATGTTGTTCATCAAGGCCATGTTCATCGATCAGATCCTTAAAATATTTATAAATGACTTGAGGCCCTTTATTTCCTCTACTTACCATGGTCAATACCCAAAGACCCATTCTTCATGCACAAAACCTCCTAATGGCATCCACATCCCAATTGGAAGCCAAATGTCCCCTTCAAAGAGTCTATGTAGTGGTTCAAGGACTCATTTATGGCTCAACCTTAAATGATTCATTTTGGTCCAAGGACTCATTTATGGCTCAACCTTAAATGATTCATTTTGGTCCAAGGACTCATTTATGGCTCAACCTTGAATGATTCATTTTGGTCATGAGACCCTTTATTTTCACTCATGACCATGGTTTAGGTCTTGAGACCCATTGAAAAGTGAATGTGCTAAGTGTAAAAGAATGGTCTGGGGCCAGGTGGGTGTTGTCTCGGTAGTTGTTTTTCATGGATAAACTCAATTTGTTTTTAAAGGATAAATTCAATGGTCTCGGTAGAACTCAATTTGTTTTTAATGGATAAATTCAATTTTCTTTATGTTGGTTTTTTTTTGAAACTATGGTAAAGTTTTCGTTTTTCATGTTTGATTATTAAGTTACTCAATTATTTTGTAAATATATTTAAAAATATTAAATTTATAATTTTTTTTCACTTGTCTTATAAAAAAAATTTGATTTTTTTATTTTTAATTAATAACAAGTTTGCATTTTTTTTTTAAATATGTGAGGAATTTAGTTCGATTCCAATCACATATTATCATATTAAAAAAATTAAAATTAAAATGATTATTATGTATATATTTGTTTTTTTTAATTCACCTAAAATGAAGAATCCCTTAAAATATGAAATAAAAAAAAAAAAAAAAATCATAAGGATGGCCTATTCCTCAAATTTGAATGTTATAGTGTTATATTCAACTCAAGTGAAATACATGGAAAAAAAATTAAGAATTAATAAAACAATATGAAAAAAATCATAAGGATGGTCTATTCCTCAAATTTGAATGTTATAGTGTTATATTCAACTCGAGTGAAATACATGGAAAAAGAATTAAAAATTAATGAAACAATATGAGAAGAGGAATATATATAGGATACCTATGATCTACTTAATGAAATTGAGTTTTTTTTGTAAGGATGGTCTATTCCCCAAATTTGAATGCTATAGTGTTTTCTATCAAACATCATATTCAACTACAAATTTTATCCCTCCAAGCCACTCCAAATCGTATCCCTCCAAGCCATGTAATGAGTGAAATATATGGAAAAACAATTAAGAATAAATAGAGTGAAATATATGGGAAAAATATGAGAATTAACAAAACAATATGAGAAGAGGCATCGATAGGATACCTGTGATCTACTTAATGAAATTGAGTTCCATTGTAAGGAGGAAAAGAACTGATTGGGAACAAAGGAAAGACCTCCTTTTCACCCCTTAATTTTTAAAACACTTCATGGTTGCACAACTTTCTTTCTTCCAAGTTATTTTTAGATTAGAATGCAGATGATAATGCATAGTTTAAGAAATCTAAAATGGTCCACAAAAGTGATTCAAAATTTAGGGGATAAAGTTGACACCATTGTGATTAAAGAGTTTGTCAACTTGTTCAAGTAAACCATTTTCTATTTTTCATGATCATAATTGTGTATGTTCTCATTTCAAATCTTTTTTAAAATATATTCTTTAATTAATTCACTAACATAAGGAGATCATTATTTTGAAGCAACAAATGGACACATTGAATTACAATAATGTTTGTATTTGTGTCTTCTCAAATCTAATCTAAAAAATATGAGCCTACTCTTCAAAAAACACTTGCACATGCCTCAAAGTTGTCCATGGGAATCTTAATGTCGTTCCTAAAATCCCCCTCTTCTTTAATCTGACCGTGATAAAATCTTATACAAATCTCCAACAACCATCTACCATGAAAATGGTATTGATGGTATGAAACAAATGATATTTATGTCACACAATAAAATGCAGTTTTTGAGATTTCAATAAATAGATGGGTAGTATTTTCACAATCAATTAAAGACCTCAACAAGAACATTTAGATACCTAAATAAACAATCAGGTCTATGAAGAAGGTAATGATTTCTATAGCATATCTTCCCCTCAACAAAGACCACCCCCAATGAATCAACAAACATTTTCCATAAGATTTTTGGATATATGGCATTACAATGTGAGATAGTCTCATCCTTTGGTTTTCCCTCAATGATCTTAGTAATCTGTGATGTTTTTTGCAAAATAAATTGTAAAGATTGCCTATAAAGTTAAATAGGAAAATATTTGAATTTGAAGTGACATTTTGTGAATCATAAAAGTTCATCTAAAAGACATGTTAAAAAAAAAACATAATGATAAGTAAACATAAGAAATAATGCAAAACTGAATTTTTCTTTTAACTCAAAAACTAGTTTCTTATATAGAAAGAACCTTCTCTTATAGTCATATCCAAAATGGGGAGATTGACTTTGATTGTATCATCCCCTTTATTTTAATGTTATTTTAATAATAAAAACTAACTATTATTATGTTCTATCACTACTATTCTTAAATGGTTCCCTCTCTTGGAATGTGTATCACTTCTTCCCTACTTGGAGATGTAAGTGTCTCCACTTGCAAAATGAGATGAGGAAAATGAGTAGTAAATTCATCTCGTAGAAACCATTTATCTTGGGTAAGAAATTTACCCTTGTTTTCCATGAGGTATGTAGTGGTAATGTAGCAATGAATGTATTGGTGGTGCACCTCTTGCTGGGTATCATTGTTTGTCCTTGTTTTCCATGAGGTATGTAGTGGTAATGTAGCAATGAATGTATTGGTGATGCACTTCTTGCTGGGTATCATTGTTTGTGGGAGATGAAAATGTAGAACTTTGTCCACCAAAAGAGATATTTGAATATCTTCATCCATCTTGGGATAAGAGACATTAACTACTAAATGACTACCCAATTGCATTGGAAGCTCCAATTTGAAGGCATTTTCACTAACCTACTATAAAATCTGATATGGGCCATAAGAGATTGGATGAAGCTTATAATTATTATCACCTTGAAAGTTTTGTTTCTATAGATATAACCATAGCTTATCACCAGCTTGGAATGATGCAAGATACAATGGAAATCACATAGCATCTTAATGTGTTCTTGGTTTCTATGAAGGGCATTGCGTACCTCAAGATGTATATGGGCTAGATATTGCATAGATGTAGTAGCCTACTCCCAGGCATTGATTTGTTGCTATGAAGTAGGAGTTGGAAAGGTGGTAGGAAGCTCAAAAGGGGCAGTTAACTAGTACCCATAATGCACTTCAAAAGGAGAATTTATCCTATGACAGAATGCACTTCTTTGTTATAACATTGTTGCACCTTGTGTAACACATAATCCCATTACCAACTGAACTGTTAGAATAGGTTTCCCATAGAAGTTGGACCAAAGTGTGATTGATAACCTTAGTTTGACCATTGGTTTGTGGGTGTAAAGTAGTAGAGGATTGTATCTTGCACTCCAACATCTACAAAAGCACCTTCTAAAAATGAATGAGAAAATGACCATCCTATTAGAAGTGGCAGTGAAACATGTTGTCACCCTATAAATTTTACGTCGATTTTATGGGTGATTGTGATTTTGTAGCGCTAGAGGTTAAAATGTTAAAGTGCTCCTGACACTGAATGCATTGTTTATCCAATCAAACTCTTAGTTTCCTTTGGCAAAAATTTATAATTTGGTCTCACTTATGTTTTTGGGCTTGGTGAGCCTGAGGCCAATCTTCACTAAGCTATCAAAGCCCAAGCAATAAGTCCAACACCGAGGTAGGTTATTGTTTTCACCAAGTCACTAGAAAAGAGTTCGGCCAAAGTCATGGAGCCCTAATCTCTATGGGACCGAGCCCGAGGCCCAATCTCCACTAAGCTATCAGAGTCCACAAGCATCAAAGCCCAAGCACCGAGGCAGGTTATTGTTTTCATCAAGTCACTAGAAAAGAGTTCGGCCAAAGTCATCGAGCCCTAATCTCTATGGGACCGAACACTAAAAGTCCAATTCAAGCCCTAATCTCTATGGGACCGAACACTAAAAGTCCAATTCAAGCCCTAATCTCTATGGGACCGAGCCCGAGGCCCAATCTCCAATAAGCTATCAAAGTCCAGAAGCATCAAAGCCCAAACACTAAGTCCAACCGAGGCAGGTTACTATTTTCACCAAGTCACTAGAAAATAGTTTGGCCAAAGTCATCAAGCCCTACCGAGGAAGGTTATTGTTTTCACCAAGTCACTAGAAAAGAGTTTGGCAAAGTCATCGAACCCTAATGCCTCATGCCTCGGTTATTGTTTTCACCAAGTCACTAGAAAAGAGTTTGGCAAAGTCATCGAACCCTAATCTCTATGGGACAAAGAACTAAAAGTCCAATTCAGAGCTAATCTCTATTGGACCGAGCCCAAGGCACGTTATTGTTTTCACCAAGTCACTAGAAAAGAGTTTGGCAAAGTCATCGAGGCCCGAGGCACATTATTGTTTTCACCATGTCACTAGAAAAGAGTTCGGCCAAAGTCATCGAGCCCTTAATTTTGTGGGACCTAGGAGACTAAGCACCAAAGTCCAATTCAAGCCTTAATCTCTATTGGACCAAGCCCGAAGCACGTTATTGTTTTCACCAAGTCACTAGAAAAGAAATCAAGCCCTTAATTTTGTGGGACCTAGGAGACTAAGCACCAAAGTCCAATTCAAGCCTTAATCTCTATTGAACCAAGCCCGAAGCACGTTATTGTTTTCACCAAGTCACTAGAAAAGAGATCAAGCCCTTAATTTTGTGGGACCTAGGAGACTGGGCACCAAAGTCCAATTCAATCCCTAATCTCTATTGGACCAAGCCCGAAGCACGTTATTGTTTTCACCAAGTCACTAGAAAAGAGATCAAGCCCTTAATTCTGTGGGACCTAGGAGACTGGGCACCAAAGTCCAATTCAATCCCTAATCTCTATTGGACCAAGCCCGAAGCACGTTATTGTTTTCACCAAGTCACTAGAAAAGAGATCAAGCCCTTAATTCTGTGGGCCCTGGGAGATTGAACACCAAAGTCCAATTCAAGCCCTAATCTCTATTGGACCAAGCCCGAACGTTATTGTTTTCACCAAGTCACTAGAAAAGAGATGGAGCCCTTAATTCTGTGCACGTTATTGTTTTCACCAAGTCACTAGAAAAGAGCAAAGTCCAATTCAAGTAACAAATCCAAGGACGGAGCCCACAAGGAGAGTGTCTAAATCCCCTAGGCGTCGAGGGTCGAATATGTAAAGAAATGTCGCCATATATAGACAATTGAAATGTCTACTTTTCTCTCCAATGTGGGACAAATCCCAATGCACCATAAAAGAGGGCAGGATCCAGCTCACACGAAGATGATCCAAATGTTAGAAATTGAAGACCTCATGCGCCCAGCTGTGCCATATGTTGAATGAAAAGATCCAAAGGCTAATGTTGCACGCCCAGATGTTTACTGTATTTGCCAAGTTGAAACGCCAAATAACAAGTCAATTACCAGGTGTCAATAGAATTGTTGGCAATGCTGAGTGTTTGTTAACATTTTTGAAAGCGCCAGAGTTTTTATCTTACGCAGAAAAAGAACTTGGAGCTCGAATAAGGGAGCTGGAAATTTCTGCTGGTAAAAGGGGTTCCCTTAAAAAGAAAGGGCTATAAAGCTGGAGAGATCAACACTGAATCAATGTATAAACAGGATGAAAGATATAAAAAGTACAAATATTCGACCTTTGCAGGTATTGAAAGACTCTGGGGCTCGCCACATATTTGAAGCCGTTGAATGGGTTAAAAACAATAGCAGTAATTTCAAGAATAAAGTTTATGGTCCAGTTCTTGTTGAGGTCAATGTTTCTAAAAAAGTTCATGTGGCTTACTTGGAAGGCCATGTTCCAAATTATATTTGGATGTCATTTATCACTTAGGATTCATTTGATCGAGACCTGCTTGTTAAAAACGTGAGACAATTTGATATTCTTGTTCCAAATTATACTGGAAATAGAGAAATGCCTTGCCAAAATACGACCTGCAATTGATGCTGCAGCTAGATATTTAGCTGATGTGACCAGCAGCTGATGAGTGGATCGTTTACTTTATGCCCTTGGAGTAAGTATTGAGCAGATTGGTTATTGTTACTAGAGTACAAACACTATGATGATGTTGAAACAAAGTCCCAGAATCTGCAGCAACAACATTTTTGTGTTTACAGGACTTCCAAAGCGTGTCCGAGATAATATGGTACAGGCAAGACTAAGAAATCACTCTGAGAAGATTGGACCACTTGAGATATATTTATCACAAGATGATAAACATGGAAGAAAAAGAGTCATCATAGTCCCTGGTCTTTGGATATTGGTTGTGCCACAGTTGGAAGCTTTTGGGACTACTGAATTCAATCTGAGCCTTATAGCCACCAGCTTGGGATTTCAGAGGATTTCGGGGATTGTCGTTTATGATTTGAGAGAAAAGAAACTATACGATTCTTTGGCATCAGTAAGGTTTTTGTAAATCCAGAGTGAAATTATTTCAGTTGGAAGGTTTCCCTGTAAAGTTGTTGTTACTGTTAAAAACTCTAATCATAGTTCGTTGGTTTACCTAACTCTTATACTCTTATACAGTTACATGAAAATTATGGTTTTTTTTATCACATATGTACGTCTATGTACATGAGTATTTGTTAGAGTATGCATTTTCTGCCAATATTCTATTTATACATGAAAATTATGGTTTTTTTTATCACATATGTACGTCTATGTACATGAGTATTTGTTAGAGTATGCATTTTCTGCCAATATTCTATTTATCTCTGTACATCATGATTTTTTGTTTGCTTCAGTTATTTCTCTTATATTTCTGCTGTTTTTTTCATTATGAATCTAACAATGAATATTTGTTAGAGTATGCATTTTCTGCCAATATTCTATTTATCTCTGTACATCATGATTTCTTGTTTGCTTCAGTTATTTCTCTTATATTTCTGCTGTTTTTTTCATTATGAATCTAACAATGGTATGAGAGCTTTATGATACCTATGTGCCTGTTCGAAAGTTCAAGGAGTTGAAGGAGTTCAACTCGACAGGTTAAGAGAGGGCAAGGTTGGTGATTCTATAAACATCAAGCAAAGAATTGATTTGATATATTTATGGGTTTTAAATGTATGTGTAGAAGTTATGGTGGCATCGAATTCAAGCGCTTCTCTCTGCTAGGATTGTACTGATTCAAGATTATGCTGAAATTGGTATTCTCATTGATGGTCAATTTCTGGCGTTTCTCCGTCATCTTCAAAGTCAGTCGGCAGACGAATACGATGGATTGTTGATTGGAGGAATCCCCGCAATCTGACTGACCTGGGCCTGAAACCGCATGTAAGTTAATAGAGAATGCATGAATGTAAGTTAACAGAGAATCAATGTTGTTTTTGCTAAAATTTGATGGCCTAGCTTCAACTTGTGGGTACAATTACTAAAATATTTTGCACAAATCTATTGCAAAATTTACGGAGTCTCCATCATTTTTTCTTTAGCATTGAAGAGAGCAAAGTGAATTTTTTAAAGCTATCAGGACTTCACATTTACGGAGCATCCACCATTGTTACTTGTGGATTGGGTGCGATGACTTGATGTACAACAAGTTCGCTCCAACAGTTAAGAAGTTTTCCATTTGATGAACTGCTTTTATCCATTTTTGTTCGACCAATGTTGTTTTTCATTAGTCCTCTTGATGTGTGCGTGCCTCAAGGAGCTTACGACCTGTCTATGTCCCTCGACCTGAGCGCTTGATGATCGGACAATCTAAGATGTATACAAAGGTTCATTTAGGTTCATTTAATGAATTGCTTTGTGCAAAAGAGATCTCACCCGATTTGCTAAGAGTTGAAGATGATTTGACAGTAAAAAGGTTGAGGTCAAATGCAAAAGCCTTTTTAAGATGCTACATATCTTTTGAAAGTTGGCAAAATTAGTGATATCGTGGACACTCACAGTGGTGTGCACATTATTCTAAGGACAACATAATAATGAGGATATACATTTAGATATTTTAGGCTACTTTATTCTCTATGATAATACAACAATGTGATAGACCATCCTCTCATTATGAGTGGCATGTATGAGATAATTTTTAGTAAGTGATTGCAAACATCTATGAGATAATTTTTAGTAAGTGATTGCAAAATTTATATCAGAAAAAGAATCTAGCGTAGAAACACTTAAAGTGGTGGATGTATCTTCTTGAAAAATTATTTGGAGTGATAAGTGGATTTCATTAAGTTAAAGTTAATTTCGAGGGAAACCCAAGGAATTATAAGGTGCATTCTTTTTGCAATAAAACTTAAAGGAAGACTTTGATGTGTATTTAAGGAGTTATAAGGTTTTGTATAGAGGATTTTTCTCCATTTATTGTAATTGGAGTTATAAGGGTTTTTATTTTGCCTTGAACATGTAAAGGTGTTATAAGGGGTCCAACGAATTGCATTTGTAAAAGTGTATTTGGTGTTATTGTTTAAGTTGTAGACCTACTCTAAATTGAATAAGGGGGTCTTACAATGGTCTTAGGATCTTTGTGTGCATCTAAGTCATTGGTCATCCTATAGTTTTTTGGCATTCATGCAACGAACGATCACTCTTGGCATGCACAACAGGATACATAATTGAATTTTGTGGCATCAACAGATAAACATATCTCTTCCATATTTTGCATAATGGCAAGAATTGAAGAAATATTTACAATATTGCACACATTAATTAACTCAACTACATAATCTACAATTGCAATAAATAAGTGCACCCTCAATACAATGATTACTTGTTTACAAGTAACACACAAGAAAGTTGATATGTTCAAACTTCAAAACAAATTGGTGTCTGATGAGTTAAATCTCCTTCGACACCAACAATGTGATTTCAACAAACAAAATGACATCAAGGATGAAAATAATGAAGACGCTCAGTTGACTAGTGACGACACTAATGGATGAAGTCCCTATGTCAGAAAAAGTTGTGGATAAATGTGACAAAGAAATTAGAATTGTTCGACCATGGGAAGAACTATGTTTTAAATGAAATTGATATGGACTAGGATATGAAAAGGATGCTAAAAAACTTTTTCATATTCATAATTATAGAAAACCTATTTGCTTTGTGAGTGGAGGTTTTTTGAATGATGATAAGAAGACAGAGCTTGAGGATATTGGTAAGAAACAGGTACAAGATATTGTTGATGATGATTGTGCTACAGATATTCCTGATCATGATAATTGGTCAGATAAAAAACCCATACAGTGCAAACACTGTTACCGGTTTGGCCATGATAAGTAAAATTGTTTTGATCTTAACCCATGCAAATTTTGTGGGAACACAAATCACCTCTCAATAACGTGTCAAAAGAGAAAGTGAAAACATATTCATTTTGAATGGTTAGGAAATTGGCATTGGCGTTTGGAAGCCAATTTATTGGAGCATTCTTATTGACGGATTTATACACAAGTACAATCATACTTGATTGGAGATATTTCTACAGTTGATGGACATCAATGTTTTTTAGGATTGGATGATATAGGGTATGATTGGGAGCCAATTGATTATTATTTTGAGTTGAAGATCGAGTCTTCAGAATCCACTGGAAGATAATTTGATTACCCTTTTTTCACTTTCAAAGAGGGTATATCTCATTATCTAGACTTCTCACTTTTTAGTTGACAGGGGGAAAATTAATGAGAAATGTCAAAATCCAAGTTTCGAAGTCTACCTTTGATTTGCAGTTCATTCAGGATTGTTCTCTGTCCTGCATTCTGGATTTGTGTCAGTTCATAATATGATTGTGTGTCTATTCAGAATATGATTGTAATTAGGTTCATGATCGGTTGTACCGAACACCCCTGGGTTTTCTGGTCCAAGTTATAAGTCTTTCAATAAGCTGTTGTATTCCCCATCTATTTAGTAAGTCCTGTTGAGTCAAACAGTTGCATTCCTCTTGTCCATAGAGAGGATGTTGTGTCAAGTTGTGGCATGAACCATTGTGTAGCTTGATGGCGTATCAGAGACATTGAATCTTCGATTAAGGGGGGGGGAATATGAGATACTAATATCAGATTAAGGGACCAAAATATGTGAACAAATGATCAAATAGGAAACAAGCATGCAGTCTACTCACAACAAAATTAGTGTAGTCAATGAAGTTGATAATGATCAGATGATAGATCAGTGTTTCAATCTGCATTCGTGTATACATTGTGAAAGCATACACATTGTTCCATTAGCTTATACAGGTGTTGGATCTCTTCTTGGCCATACTTGTGAATGAATCAAGGGAATTTGAAACACTTGTCCCTGACAGGGGGGGAAATCTAAAGTTTTCAGTCAGGTTCCAAGTTTGATTTAGAGCCTCTCAACAGATGATCAAGTATGCAACCTAGTTCTTGGTATGCAGTCTTGTTCCTGAACATATTGCTGTTGATATGGTTTATGGTAATCCTAAAACTATTCATAGTTTGTGGTCAGCTTAAAACCACCAATTAAGCAGAAGATATGAAATTCTTCTTGTTACATTTTCAGTTTTTTGAGCCTTGAGCTCTTGTTAGTTTATGGTCAGCTTAAAATCATGCCATTTAGTAGAAGACATCAACTTCTGCTAGACATTCGGTTTGTGGTCATCTCGAACCCACCAGATTGGTTTGTGGTCATCCCAAAACCACCAAATGAGTCTGTGATCACCCTTAAACCTCCAATTTAGTAGAAGACATTGACTTTTGCTATTTTTTCAGGGTTTAGAGAGCATCTTCAACCAACTCTCTGAATATTCTCTTGACACATGTGATTGTCAAGTAGTGGCAATTTTTAGGCAAGAACGAACTTATGATGAAGGGGGGATGTTAAAAACTATAATCATAGTTCATTGGTTTACCTAACTGTTATACAGTTACATGAAAGTTATGGTCTTTTTGTATTATATATGTACGTCTATGTACATGATTATTTTCTCATTGATGATTATAGAGTATGCTTTTTTTGCCAATATTCTATTTATCTCTGTTCATCATGATTTCTTGATTGCTTCAATTATTTCTATTACGTTTCTATTGTTTTCTTCATTATGAATCTAACAACTATTGCATCAAAATGAATGAATGACAACATGGAGTCAAGTTATTGTTTGGCCACTTTGAAATATTAAGAGTTTCGAGTTTAGTATTGCGAGAATTGTTTTCATGGGAGTTGATCTAGTTCAAATCTTATCACCATGATTGTGTGCATGTCCATATCAATCATAGGTCTTCAAATATCATGTGCAGGTCAAAGAAGTGAAAAGAAGTTGAAGTAGGGTTTTCACTGCGCAAGTTCTTAAGCTTTCAGTTGTGCAACGAATTGCATCTCCATCCCGCGTAACTATGACAAAGCATCAGAATGCCTCCGGATCGACGAGGATAGATCAACAAGCGTGTCATCTCATATCCAACGAATTTTAAGGTCAAATAACATCAATATATGGATTCAAAGATATGATTTATCAAGTTGTTATATGTAATTAATGAGTCAAGTTTGACTCCCTCTTTTTAGCAAACAGTTCATATTTTGTTGCCAAGATATTTTGTAACTGTAGCTTGATTTAGGGAGACAGTTGAATTCGAATTTAGGAGGATAGAGGATGTATTTTGTATATATTTTATAATCCTTCATGAATCCAGGAGAGCACTAGTGTGAGAAAAAATTTCTGAAATTTTAATGAGATTAATGAATTTGGCATGGATTAGAAGTACCTGAACAATTTGAATTCAAGGATACATGTGAAGTTTCTTTCCTTATGTGTGTTATTTCTTAAAGTATGTTTTCTTGTTTCATTAAATTCATGTGAATGTTTTTCTTATATGATGCTTGAGAAAGAAATTTATGTTACACAATTCATCTAAAGGTTGTTTCTCTGTTACATACACTTAAGCAATTACATTATTTTTCCTCCTTTATCATCTTAGGATTCATCTAAATTGATTCCCTAGGTTGGTGAATCTATTTCGTTTTCAACTATCCATTTACAACGATATTTCAATAACTTAAGGAGACAACTTCTATCTATCCCTTGGAGTGTCACTATTCAATTAGACCAGAATCCAACAAAACCATTGGTCTAAAACCCTATTGACTCCATTCCCAATGGTCCTCTCCTCTTCCCTACCAACCAATTTCATAAATCCTATTCTCATTTTCAGATCTAGCCTCTGTTCTTAATCAGAAAACCAGTCTTTTCAGTGACTGAGTATACAAGAGAGAGCCCTCTTTGGGTTGGAAGGGCTAACTTCCAACGTGCAAGTGGTTTGTGGTTACCTCTGTGATTTTCTTCCTCAGCCATATCAATTTACAGAGTGATAACAAAACAAAGTCTAAAAAATGCCCAAACATGGTGGAAAAATAAGTCTACTATATACTGTGTAATAATATTCTTGTTACAGGACATGAATACATACATCTTTGAAAGTAAAAGACTACAACAAAAACACAAACACATTTCTATAGGGTCAGCAAAAATTATGAAATAAAATATAGAGAAACATCCTTTGAAGGATGTCTAGGAAGTGGAAGTGGTGGTTACAATCCAAGCTTGTGATTGGTAGGTTTATTCTGGTTGCACATGACACAATACCTCACACATTGACTAACCTATTGGGGCATATAAGGCCAATTTAAATGTTTTTGTAGATGCAAGAGGGTCTTTTGGATGTCGAAGTATCCCCTATAGAGTGAAGAATGTCTTCCCTTATCAACAACAAATGGGCCTCAATAGTAGCTACATAAATATGTAGCAAGTGGTACAACTAGCCCTCCTAGAGTGTTTAGTCTAGAAATTGCATCTGATTTACTATAGTAGGGTGTTGTAGGGCATATGAAATCAAATCAAGCACTTGATTTGTTGCATATTATTGTTTCCATGTATCAAAAGTGGGCACTCTCACCTCTAAAAGTTGCAAGATTGAAGTAGGTGGGTGACTCAAAAGATCTAATACTTGGTTGTGTGGTCCCTTTGTGTATTTGAGCACTAGATGAAACTACTAGATATAGGCAACCCATTTCAGGTGATGCTCTTCCTTAAACTTAGATTGTGAAAAGATAAATAGACGGTGATCTATGTGGAATATGGTTTCTTTACCCAAAAAATAAGGATGTTAGTGTTTTAAACTCTAAACCAATGCATAAAATTCCTTGACATATTGTTGTACTTCAGTTTATCCACTGATAAGGATTCCAAATGATATGCTATAGGATGGTATCCCTATTTGAGAATGACCCAACTAGTGTAATTCAAAGCAGCACACTCTATCTCAAAGTGTTGCTAGAAGACATGCAATTGGAGGATGGGTGTAGAATACAAGAGATGTTTGAGATTATGAAAGGTGTATTTGGTGTTTTGGGTACAATAAAAAAATCACTAATTAGAGAGTACATGGAGAAGATTTTCCTTTTTGTAAAATTCAAATATTTAGTTCTCATAAAAATTGACACCGCCCAAAAAAACATTTAAGGTTAGGCACAATGTGGGGTAATGTCTAGTATATGAGGGTCTTGACATTATGAGGTTTTGTCTGAATGCCTTATGTATAAACCAAAATTGTCGAGTAATAAATAAAGTGCTAGACAAAAGCATATTTTTTAGTGTTACCAACAGTTGATTGGGATGTAAAATATCCATCACTTGACAAGGTGAAGGACTTGGTCTTCTCGGTCTTGTTGAATATTAATATATCATCTATATAATAATGACACAATATCCAAGGTGTGGATAGATCAAGTCATTAATGAGTCTCATAAAAGTGGTGGGGCGTTGGTGAGACTAGAGTGCATAACCAACCACTCATGAAGTTGAAATTTGGTTTTGAATTTTGTCTTCCACATCAGTTTCCTTCATTATGACCTGATGGTATCCTAAAGTTAGATCCAACTTTGAAAAATAGAAAGCACCTTGCAAATAGTCCAACAAATCTCCGATACAAGACAATGCATATTTATCCTTGACAATCACCTTATTGAGAGATCTATAGTTGGTGGCCAACCACCATTCATGGGTTTCATTCTTAGGGATGATAAAGGAAACCAATCTACAAGGTGAGGAGTCAGGGTGAATCTTTCTTACTTGTAGTAGTTCCCAGATGTGTTTATCAATCTAAGTTGTCTTGGTAGGGATAAGATGATAGGACTAGGTACTGGGAAGGGGGGTGCTAGGCATAAGGTTTATGGTATGCTCACTATTCTATGGGGGTGGAAAAGTGGTGGCTTCAATAAAAAAATCCTGATATTTAGGGAGGAGAGGTTCCAATGATGTAGGTCTTGAAGAGTTTTGATTAAGCTTAGTTTCCTAGATAATACATAGATGAAAACATTTATGAAGGAAAAATTGGCATACAACATCATTATTAGATATATTTTTTGGTGAGGAAGAAAGAAATGATTGGAAGTAGACGTGTTAGACCATCCTTAGTGAGGGTGCAAGTGTTGGTGAAAGAAGAATGTAGCATAGTGCTCATGCTAGTATGATATCTATAGTAGTAGTAAGCCGACACAATCTAGTGGAGTAACATTAGATAGCACAATGTGATCCAGGTGGATATCGGTGGCCACCCACCTTTTTCGACTGGCTCAAAACAATTTTCTGGCAATTTTGGCAATTTACTATTTTTAGCAGGTTTTAACTTCCGGGGCCATTTCGAGGGCCTAAATGAAGGTTTTTTTATATAGAGGTTCTCAATGATATATGAAAGCATGATTGAGCCCCCAAAATGAATCTCCTCGACGGTACCTTTCCAAAGAGCTACCACACGCCTAAAACGAAGATCGTATGCAAAAGTTACGACCCCGGGAAGTTGATGTACTAACATACCCAAACGGGGCCCACATGAATTTTGGCGCGTCATCTCCTAGGGTTAGGTTTTTGGATGTCTATGACTTTTGGAATTATCGTCTATTGTAAAAAGGCCTCTAGAGCCTCATTGTAATCATCTTCTCACGGATGCGAGTAGCAGCCACATCTCTTCTCAGAGATAAGCTACCAGCGCCCTAGCTAGTTTATTTCCATTCTATCTATAAGCATATTTCAGTCATTTGTTATTAATGAAATGAAGTCTTATTTCCGCTGCATCTCTGCGTTTATGTGTATTTCTGTATTTCATTGTGTTCCTACATAAATCCGGATCAGTGGTATCAGAGCGGTCTACTCATTCTTGATCCTTCTTTGCATGTCCCCAACGAGATCGGGGTATAAGGAGTTGGGGCTCAATCTGGTTGAACCTTTGCAAGATCAGCCTCGCAAACCTCGACGACCGCCCATGGGGGAAGAAAAGAAAGATGAGGGAGCAGGAGATCCTATCAAAATGTTACTCGAGGAAGCCCTCGAGCGACAAATGAACAAGATGATGGAAAAATTCAATTAGATCCTTCAACGACTTTCCACTGGAAAAGAATCTACATCTAGCAGCCACTTTGCAAGTGCCACTCCTTTTAAAGTACAAGTAAACTTTGAGAAGCATTCCCCGCCATTTGGCCAGTGATAGATGCAGATGTCATTGATAGGTGGTTGAATCCATTAGAAGGATATTTCTCGGTTCATGACTTTCACGACCGAGAAAGGATTATTTTCAAACTCCTCAAAGCCTCCCCCCATTTCAAGGACTGGTGAGAAACCTAATGTGAGAAAAAGGACAAGGAGGAAACCTCCCTGTTCTCGATCGTACCCACTTGGAATTATTTCTGAGGCGCCATCAAGGAACAATATTATCCTGTTAGAAACTATGAGGACCAACATAAGAGATGGACCACACTATGACAACAAAGGGACCAAGATGTGCATGAGATGTGAATGCATTTTCATACCTAAGCACAAGTTGGGTATCAAAGGTCGAGAGAAAAATTGGTGTTAAAAGTACCCAGGTTGTCTGCAGATACATTCGGGAAATGGAGTTTCTTGATATCTCATCATTGGGTGCTCTTAGATATACTTAGATTAGTGAAGTTCAACAGAAAGAAGACTTTAGTGCATAAATCGAAGCAGAGAAAATTACTCCCAAAGCGCAAACAAGGACAAAACCGGCCAGGCTGACCCGGAGACAACCTGCCAAAGACACAGCAAAGAACAACACCACGAAACCAAAAAGGACCGCGGGAAGTGGTGTGAGTTCATAAGAGCTCCCGCACTCACAACACAAGTGAGTGTCGAGGGCCAGCAGTCCTTTGGTAGGCAGGTTGAAGGCTTGATTTCCGGATGCATGCTCCGACTCACGAATCGAGAACCCACAACAAGGGGAATGGCGGGGAAGGAAAATGTATGTCACGATCACGGAGCCCAAGCGCCACAGATTTGCCACCCGCGAAGATCGGAAGGAGGAACGGAGAGATCGGAGGAGAGCGTCTCTTCCATTCAAGATGTGGGTAAAGGGTTTAGATTTGCGGTTCATTATGGCGAGGCCAGAAGAACCCAACATATCTTGTTAGAAATTCGTGGCCGGTTGGGCTTGACGACCACAGCACACCACAACCATACACCATCAGAATTGGTTGCACCAGAATGGGGCCTCGGCGTCGTGTGAACAATATTGCCCCTTCCTGCCCTCAAGCGCCTTCCGCGGATGAAGTATTATAATGACATTGCTCCTCTTGATGTTCATGATGTATTATTAGGCCAACAATACTTGTGTAAGCGTGACCTCGTGGCCTTCAGTCTGAGCCTCATGTCATTATTATCACTTTGGGAAATAAAATGTACAGGATACCGGATATAGCACCACCTACCACCATCTCTTTGGTTACCTTTGCAAACGGCCGACCAAGGTCATCTCCCAAACAGGGAAATTTGTTTTTCACATTGATCGCCTAGGGGAAGAGAGTATGACCTCCGGA
The DNA here is from genome assembly GCA_010110895.2 of Picea sitchensis. Lineage (NCBI taxonomy): Eukaryota > Viridiplantae > Streptophyta > Pinopsida > Pinales > Pinaceae > Picea > Picea sitchensis. Next base: position 94,615 of record SNQJ01S0000168.1, on the reverse strand, counting down.
CAAGGCCCCACGCCTGAAAATAGCGGATGGATAAAGTGTGTGTAGATGGGGACATCTTCACCTCCCCCACAAAGGTGCCTCTACACTACCGAGGTCCGGCACCCCATCGATCGGCCGGATGCGGCCCAATGGACCACTCACCGTGCTGTGTCTGTAGAGATGGCGGAAATCAAAGAAGCGATTCATGAAACGTTGAAAGGTCACAACCGGTAGGTTCATACCACCTGCATACCACCACGTGGGAGAGTCGTATTGGTGCAAAGAAGGATGGGACTTGGACACTATGCATTGACTGCTCCCGAGTGAACAAGATCATTGTTAGGAATAGGTACGATCCGCAGTTGATGACCACGGGATGACCAGCTCAAGGGGGCAAAATATTTCAGCAGATCGACTTGAAGTCTGGGTATCACCGGTACCAATCGAACCTTGATGTGTGGGGAAGGCTGCATTCAAATCCAAGGAGGGCCTTTTAAGATGGTTGGTCATGCCTTTAGGTTGATGAATGCCCTGCAACCTTCATGAGGCTAATGGATGACATCTTCTGACCATTCACCAATGTTTGTAGTAGTGTACCCAGATGACATTATTCGATCTTCTAAGGCTGGAACTTTGGGAAGGACACCTCCTGTATCAGAGGCAGGTCCTCCAAACGCTATGACACAAGTTGTGTGCCAATTTGGAGAAATGTAGTTTTGGCATAACCCAGGTTCAGTATTTGGTATACATTATTGATGAGCAAGGGATGCATGTGGATCCAGCAAAGATCACGAGTCGTTCGTGTTTGGCCAACCCCAACCACCCTAACGGAGCTCAGAGTAGATTTTTAGGTCTTGCCAATTTCTCATATGAGTTTGTATTTAGGATTCTCTCTCATATCACTTATTTATGAGTCAAGTCACCAAGGGAGAACTAAAGAAAAATTCTTTTGAAGTGCGGATCTCAGCAATGACGTTGATTGGAAACATGGCCTGCTGCTGCACCAATGCTCACACTACCGGACTTGCAACAACCATTTTAGAAGTCGAGGCGGTCTCGACTATACTGTGAAGGCAGATCCTTACTCAACATGGGCATCCGGTGGCATATCACGGTGAGACGCTTTCCGACACGGTCTGGAAGTATCCCACTTATGACAAAATGTATTCCATTGTATGCGGGCTTGTCGGCAATGGGGAGCATTACATTTTGGAAAGAAGCGGTCATCCACCACGGACCAAACCTGCCGGTTCCGCTACGGACACACCAAGGGAAGTTGCCAGCGAGAACTATAAGCCATCAGTATTACATACGCACCTTGCAGTTTCTGTTGAACATTAAGTACAAAAAGAGCAGCACCAATAATGTTTGTGGGGCTGTTCGATACCATGCGTGGCTAACCAGCACATTAACTCAACTCTTGTGGAGCACGAGACCGGTGGCGCTCTCTACACAAGTGATCGGAATTATTTTACAACCAATACACTCTTGGAGGGTAACCAAGTTCCCAATTTTCACCTCGGGGATGCTTAGCTGTCACTTGGGACACCTTTGTGTTCCTTCAAGCGGCGTGCCAAGATGATTTGGGGCCTTTCTGATCCGAGTATTTGCGCGAATTTCAGTCGAGAAAACCGTGGCGATCTTGCAAGAAGTATTATTTCTAATGGCCAAACCTTCGATAGATGTGGGGAAGTACATCAAGTCTTGAACTACTTGCGCCATTGCAAAACCACCCATTAAGAAACAAGGCCACTCCTTTCCGGCTACCGTGATCGACCCAGGATCATATCTATGGATTACATACGCCGGAGCCTTCCTTCTCTTCCAGCGCATGGCAATAGTAATGTGTTTTTTATTAATTAAATCGATAGATTCGAATATGTAAATTCTGTTCTTTACTGGAAGAATATCACAGGAGAAGCTATTGCTAAACTCTTCTTTGAGCAAGTGTGGTACACTTTGGGATCCCAGTCTATCATCTCGGATCGGGACGGTAGGTTCCTCGGTACATTTTGGTCGAGTCTCTGGTCATTATTGGACAACAAGCTCACAATATCTACTTCTTTCCACCCCCAAAAAGGCAACCAAATAGAGATAGTTAATTGGATTATTGTGCACATTCTGTGCATGTCTAATTCTAAGAATTTGTTTACATGGGATGAGAGTCTCCCATCTATCCAGCAAAATTACAACGGGGCTCTCCATATCTCAACTAGCCACAACCCTTTCAAGTGGGCTTGGGATTCCGACCCAACATGTCTATTGACGCTATCGCTTGCCATTTCTATTGGCTCTCCCGGGAAGATTGACTCATGTCGATACGTAAAGGATAAGGAAAACAACTTCATTGAGCACATTCTTACTCCTTAGCGGAACAACGACTTCATCTTGGTGACCAATGCTATATGAATACAAAGAAAGCGACACCTTGATCAACATGGGTGCCACACAACTTCCAAGTGGGAGACAAAGTGTGGCTGCATTTGCAAAAAGGAGCACCTCGGTGGACCCTACAAGCTTCGTCTGCCCGATATGGTAAGTACACCTCTACCAAAGATAACGAGAAATGCGCTTTGAGCTCAACATTCCACCATTCGCGAAGTGCGCCGGTGTTCAGTGTGGGTAGCCTTGACCCCTGCCACCTCACTGAGCTGTCAGGCATGGCAGAACGCTCCACCATGAGTTAAATCAGGCTGCATGGAACCAAGCCAAAATATGTCGGATCAGCGGATACACGAGATCAAGCACAACAAAGGATACGCTTCTCAGGGATTGTCAGCGGGCCAACTCCTTCACCCAGGCAAATGGCTCACAAGGGACCAAGAAGTTTCCTCAAAAGCAGGCCAACTCCTTCACCAAGGCAAATGGCTCACCAGGGACCAAGTTCAGCAGAAGTTTCCTCATCTCATGGAGGAACTCAACGTAATGGGGACCATTGCTTCCTAAGGAGGGAGGATTGATCCAGGTGGATATCGGTGACCACCCACCTTTTCCGACTGGCTCAAAACAGTTTTCTGGCAATTTTGACAATTTACTATTTTTAGCAGGTTTTAACTTCCGGGGCCATTTTGAGGGCCTAAATGAAGGTTTTTTGAGATCAAGGTTCTCAATGATATTCGAAAGCATAATTGAGCCCCCAAAATGAATCTCCTCGACCATACCTTTCCAACGAGCTATCACACGCCTAAAACGGAGATCGTATGCAAAAGTTACGACCCGGGGAAGTTGATGTACTAACTTACCCAAACGGGGCCCACATGACTTTTGGCGCTTCATCTCCTAGGGTTAGGTTTTTGGATGTCTATGACTTTTGGCATTCTCGTCTATTGTAAAAAGGCCTTTAGAGCCTCATTGTAATCATCTTCTCATGAATGCGAGTAGCAGCCACATCTCTTCTCAGAGATAAGCTACCAGTGCCCTAGCTAGTTTATTTCCATTCTGTCTGTAAGCATATTTCAGTCATTTGTTATTAATGAAATGAAGTCTTATTTCCACTGCATCTCTGCGTTTATGTGTATTTATGTATTTCATTGTGTTCCTACATAAATCCGGATCACAATGTCTAAAAAATGAGGACCAATGGTGAAGGTGATACTACATTGTTGGGTACAAACAAGGGTTGAATATCCTCATTCAATCAATCAAGATGGTAGGGGTGAGGGTGGGGAGTTACCGACAAAGACAACAATTTCACAAGGGCCGTTGAGAGAAATATTTTTTGGTTGTTTTTTCGTCCATGATGAGCTTTATGAGACAATATTTTATCTGGATATTTTGAGAAAAGAGAGTGGGACAAGTCAGAGAGACTGTACATGAAAATCATGGAACTTTGTGGTGCTATGAGAACATGACTTATGGGATGTAGAATATTGACCAATTGGGGGCTGGGGAGGTGGTAACCATAGGAGAAGGCCTACCCATGGGAGAGGTATGTTGTGGAGGGGGGAATTGAGACGGAGAACAAAAGGGCACAAGTGTTTCCCTAACTTCCTTCTAGAAACCAAAGGATGTTGAAAAGATAATGAAAGAGAAGAGTTATACACCAAAGCAACTTCATGACATAGAGAAGAGTTATGTACACCGAGATGCTCTGTACATAGCCTGGTAGATAGAAGTCCTCTTTAAGTGTAGTGAAAAAATGGTCCTAGATATTGATGGCACTAGAGGAGCTAGCTATCTCCTCATTGATTTCTATGCAAAGGGATGTTTCATTTCCTCCCTTATGTTTGACCTAATCCCACCATTGGGAAACGTATGCCTACAAATGGTAGGATGCCAAGTTGACTTTGTCTCTTTCTAGCAGTATGGTCTAATGTTGGAAATATGAAAATAAGGAACATATCCAAACCTCGACTTGATTTCCATCAAAGGCATAGGAAAAGTGTAGCAATTTCAAGTTAGGGTTCTAAAATAGTCTAGAAGGTGCCCAAGACATGGTCTTACTGAGCTTCGCATATTGTAGTTCATAGCTAGAACACATATCACTTGAGTGTGCTCTTGAAGAAGTTAATTATAATGCTAAATAATTTGTTGATGTTGTTGGAAAAATTTCATATATACTTATGCAAAGGGACATCCTCATGATTGGAGTTTTTGGGAAGAGCTATGAGGTTCTTATTGAGCTCATGAAATGGCCTAAGAAATGTGTGCTAAGAATGTGAAAGAGAGAGAGTTGTGCCCTCTTTACATACCTTTGTTATCTTTTAAGAAAATGCTAATTGATAGAGGGAGTGAATCCCCATCAAAGTGCTAGAGGGTTGATGAAAAAGAAAACTAATAATTTTAAATGGTTGTGGAAGTGGGCTATTATGCCAATTGATATGTAAACCAAAAAACATAGTGTGAAAGTGAATACTTCTATTCACTTCAAAAAAATAGTTTCTTAGCTTCTTTTAAAGAAAAATCCAAAATGAAAAACTAACTTTGATTATCTCATCCCTTTTATTTCAATGATACTTATTGAATACAATTTTATGCTATATAAATACTCGTCCTCAACATCTCTCGGAAAATCTGTATAAGATAAATTGATTTTTTTATAACCATACTTTGCATGTGTATATCTTCATTTAAAATAAAAAACAAATTAAAAATTTTATAAACCAATATACTTCATCAATATTATATAATATAAATTTATAATCAAATAAAATATTAAATTGCTACCAAAAAGTGTTCACTAAAACTCAGAAAATTTCAAAGCATCACCAAAAGCCAGTCTACTTGGAATCTCTGTCCCATTTTAATGGAATGGTATGAAAAGTGAGAAAATAATACCCTGATGTTTCAGTAAATAGTTGAACTCTTGGGTGAAAGAAGTAGTAATAGGTGATGTGTCCATTAAGCAGTTAAGTTGGTAAGCACCATGATAAGTTTAGTATCCTCCCTCTCTATTACGTAATTACAATGTTGACAGCTTCATTTAGTTGAGAATAGAATAGAATAGAAGATCAGTGAGTGACTTCCAGGATGTTACAGGTGCAAGTATGATATGGACATGCTAGCACGGAAGATTTCAAAACAAGTCAGTGTAATCCATGTTCAATATTCAAGATTACGTTAAACGTTGATTCCCCAAAGTACTTCATTATTTGTTCAGCAAAACCAAATACCTGTATATACTGTAAAAATCGGATCACTCAGATTTTCGGGGAACCCACAAAGCTCTCGCCTCCGAATTCAAATATACATATCCAGATCATCGTATGCCGAACTTCTTCAGAAACAATTTTAACATTAATAATGTCTTTCGACAGACCAACAAGGAGGAAGTAAATAAGCGCTGGCGTTGCTGAGAAAACGCTGGACATATTAATTTCCTCTCTTTCCATAAGAACACAGATCTGGATTCTTCTATTAACTGAATAAATGGCGGTGTCCAGAAATGGGTAGAAAAGTTTTTTAAATCAATAATTCGGAGGTTTAACATAAAGTAATATGCTAACTCACAAAAAAAATACAAAATTAAACACTATCCACACACAAACATATCTATTGGAAATGAGTATATTTAATGATTTTCTAACAACTAGCACAGTCACATAATTGTGGTTGTGGCTGATAAACGTCAAAGGCAGATTTGATTTGCAAACAAACCTTAACACTGTAAGCATAACACTAGTCATCATTTGAATTTTGAAGCCATTAAAGATGCCATCTCGCTGAAGGTTAAATTTGACAATTTCCTCCCAACTACTATTATTATTGTGAAAAACAAAAAAAAAAATCATTAATCTATTGAAGAGTTACTCTCCTGCCATTTCTTAAATAATTCGGCAAAGGTAATTATCCTCGTTGTCATTGTAGGTGTATGGTAGATATGGTAGTGGTACAAATGTAAATTTAATAATGTAAAATGTGAAAAGTGAATAGTGAACAGTGAAATAAATTTTTACTTTCAAGTAAGTTTGTTAATCATTTGAACGTGGTAATTAGATGGTTATACAGTAATTTTTAATCATATTAAGTAAATGTTAAAAAGTAAATAGGTTAACTGATGCCTTTAAAAATGTTAGAAAGTTATCAACATGAGATCTCCTTCATTGATTTATGTGCCCATCTCCAATAGATATACGCCTTTCGGCGTAATAAATTTCAATAATATGGTTATCAATTAAAGATGCTGGCATATTTTTTATAGTCCTTCAAAATCAATGAATGAGTTTTATGTTCATAACTTTCTAGCATTTTTAAATGCATTTTTAACATAAATTACTGTATAACCATCTGATTGCCACGTTCAAGTGATTATAAAACTTACACGATATTAGAAATTTACTCCACTGTTAATTTTTCTGTTTTATAGTATTATAGTATTAAATTAATATACCCCACTTTTATGATTTAAAAAATTACGGTAATAGTATCAAAATATGAAAATTAAATAACTAAATATAGTATTAATCATTTTGATACAGTGTAATAGTATCAATGTACTGGACTGAATAAGATTAGAGTTATACTAACATAACCACAATGAACACTGATAGCATATTTCATTTACAAACCCTAATTAAAGTTTATACTAGGGTTTGCAAATTAATTATACATTTCCGCGTTCATTAACACATGCACATAATTGTGACTGTGCTACTTATCTTATTACTGATCCAAAAAAATAAACCTAACTACACATCTACAACAGAGCCAGAGGCCTCTAAGACGACGCACAGCGAAAACAGCCGGCCCGTTGGATGAGATCATCTGTTGATTTCACTTTCCACCCGAACCGATGCAGCAAATCTGTAGAGTGTCCTTCACCTCTCAGTCTCTCATATTCGATGCCTTTTTTCCTCTTGCTGTTGCTCATTAATCTAATTCGCCACACTCTCTTCTTGTGAGCCACACGCCCTCTCACCGTTACCCTCTTTTGCCTCACGTCCACCACATAGTCCAACAAATCTGCCCATCATCACGCCAGAAACACATTCAGAAAATGACAAAATACGATGAACACTCGCAAACAGAATCACGAGGGACGGATTATATATAAAAACAACGCTATTAACGAATTCTTTCATTATTCGTTTCACTGCAAAAATTAATGCCTCAATGTGCAGAATGTGATGAAGAATTAACATACTGTCCATTTTGGAGAGCACTTTGGAGACCCTGTCGCGGCACTGTAGGCAACACATATTAGCATTCAGAACAATCACCTGAACCTGTAATTTTTGTGACAACATCAACAAGATCAGAGTTTCGTATCAGAACGATACAAAGACGATTGGCAATATTCAATAAAGACATTAATGGCAGAAATGGGCTTACTCCCGGCATGGTTAAAGCTTCCGCGGAGTGCAGGAGTTGACTGGTTGGAGCCATTTGTGAGGGTTAATCACAGAAGATCAAGAACATTGTGCAGCTGCAAAGACGAGGTCCTGAGCTGCTACATATTTTGGATTTTTATTGATGACGAATAGAGGGTAAGAGGGAGTGTTAGTATTGTTCTGAAGGATTCCCTGATACGAATGTGAAACAATACCGCCCCATTTCATTACATTGAAGGGATACGCGAGTACAATCTTCTGTCTATGTTTTAGGGTTATCTCAGTCACCTTTTGACGCACTCGCAAGTTTGTCAGTTGGCAGGTCCGCACGCAGCTTTGCCATCGCTGTGGTCCAGGGACCGGTTGGTTGGGGTTTCCCTAGTTGTTTGGTGTGGTCTCCGTAGTTGTTTTTGATTGGACAAAGTCCATTTTTTGGAGCGGAGTTTATTTTTTTTTAATTGAGTAGTTATTTATGTTGTATTTTTCTTTCATGGCTTGGAATTTGGCGATTTAACAATTTAAATTTTAATCAAATTTAAAATTTTGTTTTTTTTATTAAAATGTACAAAATTTTGATAGTGCTGATTCAACTTAAAATTTCAATTAAAATGTATATTTTTTAAATTTTTTTATTGAAATGTACAAAATTTTGATATTGCTAATTCACTTTAAAATTTCAATTGAAATAGTAGAGAAAAAAAATTCTAAGGGTTTTTGGCAGGTTTTCAGCATTGAACCCAATGCGCATCACCCTCTCTCTTGTTGTTGTGGCCATGGAAGTCGAGGTAGGGGGCTCTCGGCCCCATCCTACAGTTTTGTCACTACCAAGGAACATGGCTCCAATCACTCTAAATGATCGACTTTCGAACTCCCAGATGGCATGCAACAAATCATTTGGGAGGAAGAGATGCCGAAGGAGAAGCCAATGCAAATAGACCCAAAAGCCAACTACCCGAAAACTACTCGCACAAGGGAACCACACAAATGCATCCTACAAGCCCCTATCGCTCTGAAATATATCATCTGCTCTCCAAGAATAGAAGATCAGAAACAATACATGAGGAATTTCACCCTGTTAGGGAAATTCTTGGGGTTATGGACTTCGGAAAAGGACCTAGTCAAATGGATTCAGCACTGGTGGAAGCCCAAGGGCCACTATGACCTCCAACTTGGATCAAAATAATTCTTTACTATTATCTTTCACAACCTCGAGGACATAAACATAATCTTTGAAGGAGGGTCGTACTTTTACAACTCAACAAGCCTTTTCCTCCGTTTCTAGACGGAAATATTTAGCCCCGAAAATGACGACTTCACACATGCCCTTGTCTGGTTGAGACTCTATTCGCTCCTACGGGAATTTTGGCTGGAAGAGATTCTCGCAGGAATCGACAACACCATTGGCATCTACGTCAAAGCCTCGAAGGCGACAAGACAACAAAGGTACATTGCTTATGCCTGCATGTGTCTATTTGAACATCTCCAAACCTCTCCCAGGAGCCATCACCCTAGACTACTAATATGATGAATGGTCCCAAATGCTAGGCTATGTGTACATCCCATTTCGTTGTCGGAAATGCCACGAGCATGGTCACCTCTTCCGTGAATGCCCTTTAAATAACCCCACTAAACCCACTCTGAAAGACCTTGACAAATCCAAGGACATATTCATCCAAGTCACGGGTCGACGTAGGAATCAAGCCAAAAAAGCACCCCCAACACCCCCAACACCCCCAGCCAAGAACTCTTTCGAAGCCCTTCAAACCTCGTCAGATATACCCTCCTCTTTAGTCGACCCACTGACAACTCCTACAACCCGGACGATCAACCAAGGACCTGGAAATCCCGACCCCTCGGCCCCATTTTCTTCACAACCACCACCCTCAGAGGCCTCCCTTCCTGCTACACTCGAACTGGAAATGGGAGACCTAGACATAGATCTGGAAGATCAGGAGCTACTAGGTATTGACATGGCGCATCTGGAGCAAGCTTATCACAAGCAACAACTGTACACCATAACAACAGATCAGCTGCACAAAGTACATAAAGTATTTCTCAACTCATCGATAGGAGGATCAACCCCGGCCAATACGAACCTTGGAATACAAAAGGGCACCTCGAGGGATCAACGCAAACCCACAAAAGATGAGAAAAAAGGAGGTAGGAAACCAAAACATCAACTCATTCAGGATGTCGGCAATTTTCTTGTAAACTCAGGTGAGATACATATGATCTCAGACAATTTTCCTCCCCTCTAACCCTCACCGTCCTTATGAAGATGCTATCCTAGAATATAAGGGGCCTCAACGCAAAAAGAAAACAAGGTCTCCTTCGAGAAATAATTAAGAAGGAACAACCAGATATACTTCTATTGCATGAAACAAAATGTGCGGGTGAGGAAGCTTTGTTCACTCTTCAAAAATGTTGGAAGCAAGCCAATCATGTTGAAGTCGACGCCAAGGGGGCAACAGGCGGCCTGACAATGCTTTGGAATCTAGCCACAGTTTTGTTGGACGAATTTTTCACTTCCAAATGGACCATTGCGACCTCCTTCTGTCTTATTGGTTCAAACAAACTCTGTTACATCATGATTGTCTATGGACCTACAAGACCAGGAGACAAGGAAGCCTTCCTCCATCACTTAGAATGGATTTCCAATCACATCGGATCCCAAATATGGATCCTCGGGGGAGATTTGAATATGATAACAGGTCTGGAGGAAAAAAAGGGGGGCACACGCACGTTGGGAAATGACAGCGAGAATTTCAACCGCATTATTGGCCTTTTGAAACTCATAGATGTAGAAGCAAACAACAGACCCTTCACTTGGTCAAATAGATGCTCGGGGGCTCAACATGTCTCCAACAGATTAGACCGTTTCCTAATTTCAGAAGCCATTATGTTGGATGGTCTAGCTTGGAATGCCACGATCATCGACACCCAAGGTTTGGATCACTGGTCGATACTTCTATCAATTAACATTAGTGGCACCCCAGGCAACCTTTCCGCTTTGAAAAATTCTGGTTGACACATCCATAATTCAAACCTAACATCAAGCTCTAGTGGGAAGAAGCGACCATCCCAACAGGGACCCCTATGTATAGATTCCAACAGAGGCTAAAAGACCTCAAACAACATCTTAAATCTTGGAATAAGTCCACCTTTGACAACATCTTTCACGCTCAGGAAAGTCTCAATCAACAAATGAAAAGCCTCCAACACTAGATTAGATCTCAAGGCCTCATGGAACCCATAAAGAAGAAGGAGGCTCTACTAAACAACAACCTGATAGAAAGGCAGGCGTAGGAATACATAATTTGGAGACAAAAGTCACACATTCAATGGTTAAAAGAAGGGGAAAAAAAAATCAATTTTTTTCAGAGATCTATGGCCTAAAGACGCCAAACAAATCAGATTACTCACCTGGTCTCAGAACAAGGAGCGGAAATTCAACAACACGCTGATATAGAAAAGGAAACACTCTCTTACTACAAAAACCTTCTATCGAAGTCCCTGGTAAATCGTTCACGTGAAATTAACTCCATCCTCAAAAACGTCCCTAAGGAGGTCACTAAAGAGAAGAACAAGGCTCCTATGAGATCGATCACTCAGGATGAGGTCGACCAATCTCTTAGGGACACCCTGCTGGGCAAGGCTCCTCGCCCGGATGGGTTTACTTCTGAATTCTTCCACAACTGTTGGAGCATCATCCACGAAGATGTTTGGGAAATCATCGAGGACTCTAGAAGATCTGGGTAGGTCCTCCAAGCCCTCAATGAAAACTTTCTCACTCTCATACCCAAAGAGAGAAACACTACATCCTCTTCGCACTTCTGACCCATTTTCCTCTGCAATGTCATTTACAAACTCTTAACGAAGATCATTGCAACACGCCTTAAACCAATACTACCATTCATAATTTCTCTGAAATAATTGGGATACGTGGAGGGAAAACAAATTATGGACAGTGTTATCCTGGCTCATGAAGTAATCCACTCGCTTCACTTGACCAAGTCTCAAGGTATGCTTGTAAAACTGGATCTCTCTAAAGCCTTTGATAAATTAAGTTGGAGTTACTTAAAATCAAATCTCCTCACCTTCAGTTTTGAGCCCAAGTTGGTCTCTTGGATTGTCAACCTCACCTCTTCAGCCCTATTCTCCATCCTAATGAATGGCGTTCCCTCGAGACCCTTCTCCCCCTCCAGACGAATATGGCAAGGGGATCCGCTCTCTCCCTTCCTTTTCATAATTATGGTGGAAGGGCTGAGTCGCACCATCAGAGCAGCCATCACTGATCACTCCCTCTCTAGTCTCACCCCTCATGGAATTTCTCCCCCCATCTCTCATAGTCAATTCGTGGACGACATACTCCTAATGGGGGTGCCCACAGTTCGAGAAGCCCTCTGCATCAGTTCTATCATCGACCTCTTTTGCAAAGCTTTGGGCATGGAGGTGAATCTTTGCAAGTCTCAAGTCTTCTTCTTCAATACGCCAATCGAGATTCAAAACCCTCTCACGCAGTTACTGGGGTTCGCTCATAGTGTCCTCCCCTCCATTTACTTGGGAATTCCTCTTATTGATAACCCGCTAATAAATACATCTTGGGACTTACTGTTGCCCAACTTCTAAAAGAAACTCTCCCTATGGACCTTCTGATCCCTCAATCTTTCTAGTCACCTCATCCTCCTCAAGTCATTCCTACATGCCCTTCCAGTCTACGCTTTCTCATCTTTGGTTGCCCAAAAATTCATCCTCAACACCTTAAGGAATATGCAAAGGATCTTCCTTTGGCAGGGTACTAAAGAAGGACGCAAAATGACCTTGGTTAGATCACAAAAAAGTCCGCAAACTAAAGAAAGAAAGGGGCCTAGGCCTTAGAGACCCAACTCTTCTCAACAAGGTCCTCAGTGAAAAAATTTGGTGGAGATGGTTAAAAAGACCCCAAGACATTTGGGCGCATCTTTGGAGGAAAAAATACACCCCAAAAATCCCGGAAAGGGAGCTCATTAGGTGGAACGGTCAGAGCCCTGGCTTGCTCATCTGGAGCGCGACCAGGAACAATAGGGGACTCATTACATATCACTCTTTCTGGGAACTGCAGAGTGGGACTTCATGTCTCTTCTAGAGTGACTCTTGGCAACAACTCCCAACCTTGAACACAGATCCCAATCTGAGCACCTTCATCCCCTTCACGACAGAAGCAAGCCTCCTCAAAGCATTAGATTTTTGGAATCCTGAAGTTACAAGGAAAATCTGGCACATTTGGAAAAACTCCCACGAGGCTTTGAACATCCCACCTGATTTAAATCTCTAATCTCTACAGGACTATCTTGAATCAAGGAAAATTTTAAGTCAACAAGGGGATGACATCCTCAGATGGGGACAGACCACCATAGGTACCTTCAATATCCAAGAAGTTTACCACCTAAGAGAAGGTCACATATCCTTATCGAAAAAAGAGGTCTGGGGCAAGATCTAGGAAGCAAAATCCTAGACAAAAATTAGCACCTTCCTCTAGCTAACTGCACACAACAACATTCTCACCTGGGATAACTTAAGGAAAAAGGGGTTTCATCGATCCTTCCTAGTGTCAGTTATGTGGTTCAGAGGAGGAAACTCAAAACCATCTCCTAATGTTGTGCTCATACAGTTCGTGCATATGGGATCATAGCGCCAACCTCATGAGAACCACAGACAGGAACCGTACAACCATTCGGGAAACATTAGCAGGCTGGAGAAACTCTATTTTTCAATCCCCCATCCTTAACAGAATTTGACGGCTTTTACCGGGCTTCATTCTTTGAAAAATCTGGAAGGAAAAGAATCGACGAATCTTCAAATCAACTACCAGGAATTGGCAGGAAGTTTGGACTACAATCCATTCCAATATCAACGAAAAAATATTTTTGTATCCTTGGACAGACCAAGATTTAAATTGCCCAATGAATGAGCGTCTCATCCTTAATTCCTTGCAACTCAACCTCCATCCCCCTCCTGCCAACCCCTCCACTGTCGTAAGTCATAAGTTCAACCCCACACAGGATGCCACAAATTAAATTTCGATGGGTTCTCCAAAGGAAATCCAGGACCTATAGGATATGGAGCAGTCATTCGCAACAACAAAGGGGAAATCCTCCACATCATCACAGGAAATCTGGGGCACAACACCAACAATGCTACAGGAATATGGGGACTCCTCTGCAGTCTACAAGCAACCAAACATCACGAGCTTTCCCCCATCACTACAGAAGGTGATTAACAGATTTTCATTAATCTCCTCTCTCATCTCCTCAATGGTGCAGACCCGGAGAAAACATCTCCAAGATGGAGACTTATGAACATGCTTCTCAGAATCAAATCCATCCTCCAGCCACAATGGCTAATCCTTCCATCCCATGTTCGAATATCGACAAATCAAGTTGTTGATTTGTTGGCTAATTATGGAATCGATCTGGAGGAAGGAGACTTCTTGTGCTCTGCCACCTCTTGTTCCTCCCATCCCACAATGATCGCATGCAGAAACATAGCCAAGAACAAGGACTGGACCCCGGATGGGGTGTTTCCAAGCTCAGAACATGGACAAATTACGAGGAGGCCATCTGGCTAGAAGGCCGACCACTTGGCACCTGATCAGACCCACCTCCCCTCATCCATCACCTCATGGTTTTAAAACACCTGCCATCACTCTTCAGACTTTACTTGCGGCCAGCTTTCCGCACACTTTGGAAGCTCAACTACGTGGGATATTTCAAAGAGCAGGGCATGATGCCTCCATAGTCACATCCACACCTCAACAATGACGCTCCTAAGGTCGTGCCTAGGTGCACTGAACTTCATTTTCTCCTTCATCGTCTCCATGTCCAAGCTCTTTGGTTCTCAATTTCTTCCACCCCTTCTGGTGCGATTTCAACTCGGCTTCACGGACTTTTGGTCCATTCCTCTCCTCACAGGGTCTGTTGGTCTAGTTCTTCCTCTTTCACCTCCTCTGCGTTCTTCATCCTAGGTCGACTATAGCCACTACCATGCCCCACCTTAGAGGCAAGTCCAAAATAGGGGTAGCCTAGTATGCATCCTGGGGAAGGGAGGCACCGAAATCTGACCCTCCACCTGAGACTAAAGGCATCCCCTTCCTGGCTCCTATCGAAGCTTCCACCCCTGCAGAACCTCTTCGTGAGACCACCCCGGACCTCTCCCCGCTCTTGAACCCCTACACCTGCAAAATTGAGTGGTTTGACACCCTTGATAATTCGCTGGGCTCCGTGCCTCCACCCCCTCCCCTCCTCGCCATCCTCCACCTCCACCTTCTTCCTTTCACCACCCTCCCCTCCCCCCCTCCTTTTCGTTGCTTATGCTCCCTTCGTTTATCCATACTCCTCTTCTGACTGTCCGATGTCCCCCCACTTCGCTCAACTTGTAACAGGTGTGCAGACAGAGCAATTATCATGGATTCATTTGACGACCTCAATAGGGGTCTAGGGGATGTCAAGTCTACTTTACTCGAGCTGCAAATGAAGGATTCAGAACACTGGAGTCGTGTGGACATTTTGATGTCCTTCCTACAGAACCTCCAGCAAGCCATCATAGACCGAGATAGGCATGACAGGGGAAAACCGCAAGAGCGCCAAGCCTTCGTTAGGTCAAGGATCGGTCCAAGTTTTTAGTTAATCATGCTTCAAGCTTTTGTTTTCATTTTTATCTCGGTAGCCATGGGAGGCTAGCCGACTCTGAGGATTTTGGTCTATGTTTTCTCTGTTCAGTTTAGCAATCAACACTTCACCCTAGGTGGAAACATAGTCTCTTTTTTTGCATGTTTTACCACTGCCACATTTGATTAGGCACTATAGACAGATGTAATTCCTTTTTCTCGTAGGCTCTAATACAAACTTTTAACTTAAAACAAATAAAATAATAATAATTGATATGTATAATTTTTTAAATTTTTTTATTGAAATGTTCAAAATTTTGCTATTGTTGATTCAACTTAAATTTTCAATTAAAATGTATAAAATTTAAAATTTTAATTAAAATGTACAAAATTTTGATATTACTTTAAGTTACTCTTCAAAATTTGATTAATTCAATTCCGGTTTTTATTTAAAACAAAAATATGGAATTCATTTTTTTTTTTTAATTTAAAAACAAATTTATTTATTATAAATTTAATCTTTTTATTAAAGATTAAATTACTAATTTAAGTTACTCTTCAAAATTTGATTAATTCAATTCAAGTTTTTATTTAAAACACAAATATCCAATTCAAATTTTTTAATTTAAAAACAAATTTATTTATTATAAATTTAATCTTTTTATTAAGATAATAAAATTTTGTTTTCGTTTATTAAGTTTGTTGACTTATTAATTTAATAATACATATAAGAATATTTAGATACCCACCTTTCTTTCTCAAAATTTGATTGAATTGAACTCCACTTTTTATTTAAACACAAATTTCAAATTTAATCTATTTTCTTTTTTATTAATATGGTAAAATTTTGAATGTATTTAAAAACAAATTTAATCTATTTTTTTTTTTATTAATATGGGAAAAAAAAATTCCATTCAAAGTGAGTTTTTTTCACTTATTAAAGTTTTAATAAATCTGAAAATATGTAAGTTTAGAATATTTAAGTGTTCAGTAAAAATAACATGTTGAAATCTGAGTATATTATTGTAATAGCTTCTAACTTTGTTGTTGACCAACCTTGTCATAAAGATTTTAGAATTTATCTTGATACTATCCTAGAAATGAAAAAAGTATTTTGGAGTTTTCTCATTAGTTTATAACCTAAAAACCAAAAAGTGACAATGAAACCAAAGATATTCTAAATTAAATAGTAGCTTTTATAGGCGGGCTTCATTTACCCGTTTCCTTGAGATTAAATGAAACTCAAAATGTGTTGGGATGCATCAAGGCCGTTCTAAGTGGATTTGGTTATAAGTTGTCATGATCCTTTTCATGCGGTACAAAGTACACGATGAAATCATTCTTTGGTTGTTGATATGGTGAAATTCTCCCTATGTTAATCTCTTTGTTATTTATATAATCAGTGTGTCTTATTAGTGATGTTCTAAATTCATTTCATTTAAGGCCATGCGAGCCACCAGGAAGGGAGCCCCCTTCATTCTCTACTCAACATAAGAGAGTTTAACATGTAGGCAATTATTTCTATTGTATTATGTTTTTGCTGGTTTTGGTTGATTAAGGCGTTGCTGAATAAATTTTAGTATGCTAGTTTGTGTCAGTTGGTCAAAATGTAAATAGCCCTTGCTAGTCTAGTTAAGCAGGGCCTTTCTAAAAATAAAGTTTAGCATGTCAATCATGTCATTCAATTGTTAGGGAAACAACCCTCGCAAGTCTCGTTAAGAGGGCGTTTCAGAAATAAATCAACAATTTCTTTTGTAACTGAAATCGTTGCAGAGGAAAAAGTTGCCATACATAATATTAAGAGGGTGCTCCTCTCTTCTAAATAAACCAATGGTCATTTACTTCTCACTTCCAATGTTTTTCTTTATCATTCTCTGCGTATTTTGTATTGTGCAACGTTTTTATTCTTTCATGCCAATCAATTCTGATGTTGCATTTTAATTTTTGCATATAGAATTGTGGATCACCATGTTCTCTCTTTATGTAAAACTAGCGTAGATCGATATTAAATCTGGATCTATCATGCGCCAATAGGGACAAATCTCTCGAGGTTCAAACCTCATTTTAGAGTGAAAATCTTGAGGAAAGGTTTGCACTTGAAGGGATATCGACTTATGATAGATCTAGATTTAATATGGATCTACACTAATTCAATTGTGGGAAAGAACGTAAAATTTTTAGATGATAATGTTTATCTATATGTATATGTTTAAGATGAACTTGATACTTTCAAATTTACATCATTTTGATTCCAAATAATAACAAAATAACAATGTTTAGTGAAGCATATGTTGAATAATAACAAAATGGAATTGTTAAAATATTGAATAATGCATATACTATATATCATTAAGAAGATAATCTCAATCTTTCTTCTTCTGCTTTTCTTTTACACACACCAACACACTTTCCCATCTTTTTATATCAATCATATGGAAATGGAGGTTGAAATTGAAGACCATGCAAAACTTTAATTGGAGATATTGTAGTAAAACTGAGACCTTGGGGAATTTTAGACCTCCTGAGTTTTTCAAGTTTTATATATCTTAATTTTATAATGATTTCAATTTTCAAATACTAATAGATAAATCACACCCAACTAAACAAAATATAGGAATTCAACTTATAAATCTGTTTTGAAATTGGTTTTCAGTGCGTTATTGATAAATTCATTTAGCTTGATAATTTGTAGTATCTCACACTGGAAATCAATATATAGGGTTAATCTCCTTCATATCAATTCTTCAATTAATTAATGCATTGAATCATTTTTCATAGTGATACTAAAATCAATATAGATGATTAATTTCATTGTATCATCAATTAAATCAATGCATATTTTTTTTTTGCATTATGTCATTGTTGAAATTAGTGAAACTAATTGCCTTAACTCGTTTATCATTGTGTTATCACTAAAATCAATGCATTGCATTATTTTGCATTATGTCATTATTGAAATTATAACAACTAATTGTTCTAAATCATTTTTCATTCTACCGTCTCTAAAATAAATTCATCCTATTGCTTTGTGTTATATCATTGTTGAAATCATTTAGACTCTCTTATTTCTCTAAATCATTTTGTTAATATCATCACTAAAATCAATATACCCTATTGTTTTTTGTTATATCATATCGTAGTTAAAATGAATACAACTACTTGATTATGCGAAATCATTTTTCATAAACCATTTCATAGATATATCTTACAAACATACCCTAATTAAAAAAAAACCTTTATTCACAAACAATTCCATAGATATATACTGATAATACACTATGGATTATTAAATTTAATCTTATATGTTACTATAGGTCATATTCTTAAAGTTGATATCTATATATGAATATATGTGGATATAATGTAAATTAAAGTAAATATGATCTCACATATAGAAGAATCTATCTATCATAATCTAATATATCATATAGGTTATTATTAATCATAATATATATAGATTATAGATTATTTATCATATATATATATATATATATATATATATATATATATATATGATTATTTGATGTAGATTATGTTATTAATCTCCAACATAATTATATTTATGATCTTATTGTTTTAGTGATAATGATCTCTATTGGGATAAAAAAAATCTTTCCAAGTTGAAATAATAATAACTATATAAAACTTTGCATTTATAATAAATAAATATTTCCATATTTAAATAATATTAAATATATATAATTTGAAAATTATAACATGATAAATTATACAATATGCAATTATGTTTTAGTAATATTGAATATACATTTGTAATGAATTCTCATAATAGTTACAACACAATTATTTAGGGCACACATGGGAAATGTATACATTTTATGCTAAAATAACTTCATGAAATATGTAGCCTAATGAAATTGGATCTAAGCGTTTTTATCCAAATTATGGGTTCAAAGACCCAGATTCTGCTATTCCTTTTGGTGTTGACATAGAAAATGAATCCACCTCTCTCTCTCTCTCTCTCTCTCTCTCTCTCTCTCACACACACACACACACACACACACATATATATATCAAAGTCATAAGAGATATTTACATTGCATATCACTTTTTGGTAATTCTTTCCCATATATTACAAAGCACACTCACATTGTTCAAGTATCATATTATTTTTAATTAAACTTAACTAAATATATATTTCTCTTTGTTTTTAAATTTTTACATTAATGCATTGTTTTTTTTTATTTAGTCTATATTATTTTCTCTGCATTCTATAACTGAGTATGGGGGAGATGCATAATTCCTTAAGTGCTCAACTTGAAGTTGACAAGTGTCCATTTAAAAAAAATAATATAATATTGACTAAATAAAAAAAAACAATGTCAGTTAAATTATGTAAAATTTTAAAAGGAAAGAGAAGAGATGAAACAATGTTGTCTTTAATGTACACATTGTTTTTTTATTTAGTCAATATTATATTATTTTTTTTAAATGGACATTTGTCAACTCGAGGTTGTAAACCCCAAAAATTACACATCTCCCCCATACTAGACTATAAAATAGACCTCTCATGATCTGGATATTATGAGCAGAACGAAATGAATGTGCTTAACACAAAATAATAGAGATACAGTAAAACTGGTTTTCTATTCAATAACGAAATAAGCTGAAACTGTAAAATGCAGCGGAAACAAGCTTGTTGGAATGGCGACGACTTATCTCTGAGAAGAGATGTGACGACAACGCGCATTCGCAAGAAGAAGGTTACAATGAGGCTCTGAAGGCCTTTTTACAATAAGAAAGAATACTAAAAACCCTAGACATCCAAAAACCTAACCCTAGGAGATGAAGCGCCAAAAGTCATGTGGGTCCCATTTGGGTAAGTTAGTACATCAACTTCCTCGCGTCGTAACTTTTGCATATGATCTCTGTTTTAGGTGTGTGATAGCCCGTTGGAAAGGTATCGTCGAGGAGATTCATTTTTGGGGCTCAACCATGCCTTTGGCTATCATTGAGGATCTCTATACCGAAAAACCTTCATTTAGGCCCTCAAAATGGCCCCGGAAGTAAAAACTGCCAAAAATAGTAAATTGCCAAAAATGTCAGAAAATTGTTTTGAACTAGTTGGAAAAGGTGGGTGGCCATCGATATCCATCTGGATCATATCCACCCAAATGAATATATATATATATATATATATATATATATATATATATGAAATTTTGGTCATATGTGCATAGGAGGGCAAAGTATTCATTGGCATGTGTAGATGGCTCTATTCTAGCTATAAGCAAATTTGTTCTAGCGCCTCTAAAAAATAAATAGTTACAAGTTTTAGAGAAATTACGCAGTTGTCTTGGCCATCATGGGAAGCACGACGAACTAAGATCCTAAGTTAGTAGTATTCATTGCAACATGTTTGATTTCAAAAAACATTATTGCAATTTTATCAATTTAATTAAAAAAATGTTTTTAAAAATATAAATGTAGAATATAATAAATTAATGGGTAATGGTTTTAAAATACACTCTAAGTCAGTTTAATAATTAAGAATATGTGTTTCCTCCTAAGAAGTCATCTCTAACAAATATATAACAATAAATTATTTTAGGCTAACAAATATATAGCAATATAACATTGTAATAAAAGAGTATTATATTGAAAGAGTATTTTGTCCTTCTTTAATAACAAGAGCTGCATGGAAACTTAGTCCCTGCCAAATAGATTTGGAAATGAACTGTAACTATGGGATCATTGAACTTGCTACAATGTTAAATTATTAATTTGAAAATATGTTATCTTATAAACTATATAAACTAAAATATTAAAATATAAAGTATCCAATTTTAATAAAAACAAAATTTACCTAACTATTCTAAATAACCCATATAATGTTATTCTTTAATAATACAATATTATTAATTTGAAAAATATTATCATATAAACTATATAAAATAAAATATTATTGAAAAAATATTTTCATATTAACTATATAAAATAAAATATTAAAATATAAAATATGCAAGTTTAACAATAATAGTACTAAAATATAATTAAATTAATACAATAATAGTATTAAAATATAATTAAATTAAATTAAGTTAATGCAA
>SNQJ01S0000167.1:828406-921729 GCA_010110895.2 Picea sitchensis | reverse complement strand
TTTTTCTCTTGTTCGGCAATAGTCCTGGTATTTATTCAGGAATTTCTGTTTCATTTGGTCCCATGTTGTGATTGCATGGCCTCCAAGACTCATGAACCATCTTAGTGCATTTCCTTTCAATGTTGTTGGAAATAGCTTTAATTTTTGAGCATTGGAAATGTAATCATAACTTCTGCATAATATATCAAACTCAAAAAGGAATTCTTCAGGATGCTCTGAAGACAAACCATGAAATTTAGGTAGTGTTGAGAGTGGAATGTTCTTCATGGGGGATACCCCTCTAGGAAGATCACCAATAGGAAATTGTAATGTGGAGAAAGAGTTTTCATCATTTACCTCTCCTTCAGGACCTGCCTGTTCTTCATGATGCAATTCTTCATTGTACTCATCCATGTTTTCTTCTGTCTGCTCCCCTGTTGCGCTTGCTCTGTCCTCAATGTTTCCTGCTGGTTTCTCGACTGTCTCAGAACTCCAAACTTCTTTCCCCGTTTCAAAGTTGGCTTGAAATGAAGGCTGGGATTTTTGTTTACAAGAGTTTGGTCGTTGAGCAGCAGATTTAGACTTTGATATAATCTCGTCAATATAAGTCTTTCTTCCTCCTCTTCCTCTACCCCTACCACCTGTAGGGTCAGTGTCTTTGGGATCTCTGTGTCCTATGATGCAATCTTTATATCTGAAAAATCATAAGTGCTTTTGAAATCTATAATTACCTTCCTTGACAACGACGCCAAAATGTTGGTCACTATAATTGCTTATTTAACTAAACAATCAAGTGCTATATAAATTGTCAACCCAGGGAAGTTTGTTTATTTCAAAGGTAATCACACACTATATATGCTCAATCTCAAAAGCAACCTAGAGTTATAGTAAAAGCATATTAATCACACTTTGCCTTGAACAAACTGAAGTTCTAACTTGAATTACAGGAAAGTAACCTACCTATTGCAGAGCTTCAAAGTTTAAAGAAATGATAAATTGAAGAATTCTGGATTACATTAAAATAACAACAAGATGCTGGAACAGGAAAGACCAACTATTCTGTAACCAAAGAACATGACCCTATTCCCAAAGCAGGAATCTTTAACACCTATTTCCGATTAGCACACTTTCATGAACTCATTATGAATTGAAATAATTGACATGCACTGAAGGCTAACTATCTCTAACAGAGAACAGGACCCTATTCCCCAAACATGAATCTTCAACACTTGTTTTCGATTAGCACAGTTTCATGAACTCATTACAAATTGAAATAATTGACATGCACTGAAGGCTAACTATCTCTAACAGAGAACATGACCCTATTCCCCAAACAAGAATCTTCAACACCTGTCCCTGATTATCAAGCTTTCATAAATTCACCAAACATGATTGCTAACTAGAATGATTAACAGTTACCCAAGCATGAATAATATGAAAACGATGTAACAATCAGTAAAGTAGAGTTTCAGCAAGACAAAGTTCAGTAAAGTAGTGTTTCAGCAAAACCGAGTTCAATAAAGTAGTGTTTCAGCAAAACATAATTTAATCAAGACATGAACAGAAATAACACTAACACACTACAAAGCTAATGGGTGAATCTTGTGAAGAAGGTGGGCCCTCCCTTCTCACAAGATTCCCCTGAAACGAAAGGAACTAGAGAGAAATGCTCATAACAGTCTTTTATTCATCTGTCAACTGTATCATATTACAATGTCTGAAATGAAACACGTTCTTCTCTGTAAATCCTTCTTAGCCAAAAACAGAAGGTCCTCTCTAATGATGATTTCCTTTTATTTAAAGAGGAGAATCCTCTCGATACAATTTGATCATCAAATTACATTTGCACATCTGAATCCTATTCTTAGTCGGATCCGATTTCTATACTAGAATAGGATATCCTAGTCTCCCGTAACAAAATGGTATTACAAGTGCTGAGTGAGGTGTTGCTGTTGCAGCTGGAGTAACAGCTTCTTTATTTGTCTTCTTGTTACTGTTGTTGTATGTTGTTTTAGCATTGCAAATCACGGGCTGTTTCAGCGACGAGATTTGCGTTCTGACTGTTTCAACAACTTGGTCTCAGGCAACAGCGATGGTTAATGCTAGCTCAAGGTGTGGCTGTTGTGGTCAATGTAACAGTTTTGTGTTGTTGTTTCAACATCGTAGACCACGAAGGGTGTAACAGCTTCTTCTGGTGAGTTGCTGTTTCAACATCGTTGACCACGAACTGTGTAACAACTTATTTTGTGTGAGTTGTTGTTTCAACATCGTTGACCATGGACTGTGTAACAGCTTCTTCTGTGTGAGTTGTTGTTTCAGCCACAGGGTTTGCATGCTTTAACTATTTCAGCAACAGGCCTAAATGCTAATCTGTAGTTCGAACTGTTTCAGCACTTGTACATTTCTGATCAATGGTTAAGTACGAGGGTAATGTAAAATTATATGCAAAACAGATTAAACATATAGTAAAGAGAAGAGACGTTGTATACCTTTAGAAAGATAGGGTAAGGTGATAATGTGAGTTTAAATGTGAGTGAAACAAGGGTGTAAAGGTAGAAAAAAGTATGAGTAAAAAGGTACATTGTATGGTCCTAACACATGGTCTCTTGTTTCTCTTCATTACGCTGTAAGATATCTTCTGAGGTATTGGAGATAGCGGTGATGATGAAATCTATGTCATCCATCGTGAGCACAATCTACATCTGTGGTTTACTAGATTTGGACTTCTTCCGTGATGTAGGTTTCACGGGGGAAGCCTTTCTTTTCTTGGAGGTCTCAACTTCGTCAATAGGGTCCCTAGGTGGTGTTAATTCGCCTTGTTTCTACTTGTCTTCTTCTCCTTTGTCCTCTTCTTTTTCTACTTCTTCATCACCTCCTCCTCCAGGTGAGTCTAAAGCAATCTCTTATGATGTGTTGTTCGGTTCCTGTACC
Source organism: Picea sitchensis (assembly GCA_010110895.2). Classification (NCBI taxonomy): domain Eukaryota; kingdom Viridiplantae; phylum Streptophyta; class Pinopsida; order Pinales; family Pinaceae; genus Picea; species Picea sitchensis. The sequence continues at coordinate 918,819 of SNQJ01S0000167.1, read as the reverse complement.
TCTTCCTTTTTATTCCTTCTACTATTGATGGGTGTATCATACTCTTCGTGAGTAACCACAGGACTTTCGATGAGATCGGGATCAGATAGTTCTGCCTAGTCGACTGGTATAAGGAACTCTACAAGCCATCCTTAGTGATTTATTCCATGTCCTCCTCTGTGAGTTTATAGTAACTCTGCAACTCTTCTTTGTGTTCGTCTCCATGTGCAGTGATATAAATAAAAGGTCTATCTACGTGGAACTTCACAAATGGTCTGAACCTGCCCTAAAAAGGGGTTGAGATCCCGCGATCTCCGCTTCGCCTTGCGCTCCGCCTTCGACCAGCCTTTTGAAGTCCCAAAATTGGTCAAATGTGACCAAGGTTCTCCAAAACTTGGTTAAGGGCCAACAAGTGGTATCTGAGATAGTTAACATTTGGATTTGAGTTTTTCATGTTAACCAGGGAAAAACTACAACATGGTGAAGGAAAGCTTGTTGAAGAGAATCCATTAGTTGTATTGAGAAAGAGAGCTTCTCACACCGAGAAGATGGCATCGGAAGAGGAACTTTCTCAAGATGAGAAAGAGTTTTGAAAATATTTCTTTTCCATGTCGGAGATGATGAAAGTTTTGTATGAATATTAGTTGGAACATAATAAACCAAATCTGGGTGAATATTCAAAGGGAAAAAGTGAAGAGGGAGAGGATCCTCCTCAGATTCCTCCTTCACCTCCTTCTTCTTCAAGTTCAAGTTCTAAATCCAATGCAAAGAAACATGTTCATAAACATAAGAATTAAATGTCATTACTAAAACTTGATGTTAAATTTGAGTTACCCATATATGATGGTGAAGTTAATGCAGAGAGACTTGACAATTGGGTTAGGCAGATGGAGGTTTACTGCGCAAAAGATCAATGATGAGGCCACACAAATTAAGTCAACATTTTCAGACTTGCAGGCACGACTTTCATCTGGTGGCAAAGCAAGTTGCAAAATGGAACACAACAAGTGGGTAATGTATTTCCATCATGGCAAAGATTCATTTTTGCACTTAGGAAACAATTCTATCCTTTGGGTTATAAAGAAAAAGCATTAATTGAATGGAAATATTTAAAACTAAGAAAAGGACAAACAATGAAAGAGTATACAGATGGCTGTCAAAAAATGGCATTGATGTTAGATATCCCTTTACATACACAGAAAACCCTTATGAAGTATATAGGAGGTTTACCTGCACATATTAGAAACACTATATTCATGTTTGGACCCACTAAACTTGATGAGGTTTTTGTTCAAGCGACATATATTGAAGTAGGGAAAGCATGTGTATCGGGGGAATCTTGTTCAAGGAAAGAGAATAAGAGGAAGTCGCATGGAAAGAAAGGCAAATGAAATGATGAGAAAAGATGAGAAGCCCTCTTGCAAGAATTGCAATAAAGAGGGGCATGATGAGGATAGATGTTGGCAGTTACATCCCGAGAAGAGGCCAAAGTGATTCAAGGAAAAGAAGGGGAGGAAAACGGTTGCAGCGACAACAAGACCCACATATTTGGGATCAGATTCAGATGATGAATCTAAGGTCTCATTGGTTGGTATGATAGGTAAAATTGGTGAAGACATTGATTGTAGAAGTAACTTGTTTCATATAAGGGTAATCATGTGACACACTAATATAGACACATTAATCGACAGTGGATCTCAAGTTAATCTAATCTCAAAAGAATTGGTTAAGAAATTGGGGTTAAAAGCACAAGTACATCATAAGCCTTACACACTTAAATGGATAAGCAATCATCATCAAATGCACATAACAAAGAAGTGCACAATCAAATTTGCAATTTCATTTAAGTATGTGGACGAGGTAACATGTGATGTAGTGCCATTAAGTGAATGTGGAATGCTTAGGCAGTCCATACTTATATGATCGTAAGGAAATCTTCTACATGACAAAGAATCAATATCAATTAACCAAAGCAGGTCGAGATTATGTGGTTCATTCTCATCATGTTAAGGAAAATAAAACACTTAAAACAATGGAACAATTAAATAAGGAAGTTCAAGAAAACAACAAACCAATAATTGTTTCAAATGAAGCAATCGATCTTAAGCAAGAACAAGAAATGATTGTTGAATGGAAAATCAATCACAGTTTGCTTCAACATAAGCTCATGTCGTGAAAATATTACAAGTATATCAGCTCATTTGCAGTCATGTTTTTGACACTATCATTAGTAATTTTGTCTACATGGATGATAGTGGCTTTAGTAAAATGTGACAGGGTTCAAATGGCTAACAATATGTTGTCAGTTGCCATGATTGTGTTACAGTTGATCTTGATGAGACAGGTGCACATGATAGAGTTCAGAGACAAAGGACAATTTGGGTGTCCTATCCCAATATTGTTGACTAGTCAGTAACCTTTTGGGGACCAAAAGGTCCTTAGTGGGGAGGTGTGATCTAGAATAGGATCTAGGAGGCTTCCCAGGTCCAGAAAAGGCTAAAAAATCAATGTTCTCAGAATGGTTTCAAAATGAACATATGCGTAGGACTCGTCAATACGAACCCAACGCAACTCAAACGGGCTCAAACAAACATCGTATTCTCCTGATATCGTGTTCTGTTCATTTTTCCAAACAGGGAAAACAAATGCTAATTGTACCATCCGTACAGTGCCACGTGGCAGGACATACAACTTATGTGGCAGGGCATATGAACAGGTGATGTGGAAGGTACAGGTGGACCAACTAGGAGGTGACACATGTCACCACTGAAAGGGTGACACGTGGCATGTCCGTACAACTGACGTGGCATCCTCGGATAGGTGCCACGTGGCCCTACCGTATGGTGACACATGGAAGACAATAGTAGTTATGATGACACATGGCAGACAACAACAGGTACAGGTGGTAGGTATGGTTTCTGACTGGGTAGCAGATGTGGTCCAACCGTGAGCTGACATGTGGTAGTTTTCGTGGACGAATAGGGTGGTGCCACATGGCCCAGACGTGGGTTTCCATGTAGCACCCTGATACTGGTTCGTTTCATTGCAAAATGTTTTGGCTTCCCAAGTTTCGACCACGTGACCTCGGCATGGGAGAAAGGCTTGGTAGGAGAGGGCTAGCCAGGTCTCCTGTGGGTGGTTCTTGTTAACCATATGGAAAAAATAATATTTAAAATTGTATGTTGGCTAGTTTGGCGGAGGGCCAGGCTCGGGTCTAGCCCCAACCCTCGGCGGATGTGCTATAAAACCTCACCATATGATTGACCTTCTAGTTAACTGTTGGCGTGATATTTTCGTTATAGCTAGCTCCCGGTTCCAACGCTATTACATGTGACCTTACCTCCTCTCATTGGCGCTCTCTTTGAGTTCATAGCCTCTAGACCGATCGCATGGGAACCTGTCACATGACCGTTGAACATTTTGTTGGGTGCAGATATAGAGCGACCCATAGTTTTAGGGTTTTTTGTTCAACATTTCATACAACCCGGAGCTAGAACCATGGGGTGAGGTGCACCGATAGGTAGCGGTCCTATTACAAACGCCATGTGATCGAGAGTTGCGGGGAAGAGGCCAGTGCGCAACCCTTTGGGCTGGCGCTTGGCCATATGTAGTAAGCATGTGACCGAGAAATGGGGGTGCATGCTGGGAATAAGGGGATTAGCCCATTTATTTATGTAAAGTGGGTTTTCCACTTTGGTATATGGACTTTTAATTGATTTTTGACCTGTTAATAGAGGATTTTGCCCATTATTGGGGGATATTGGGCCCTTTTTCAGGCTAGATCTTGGGAGGAAGTTGGGGATGATAACCAACTCCAGATATATATAAACCAAGCCTTATTAAGGCCATGAGATGATATTTAGAGAAGATTTATGATGAAGGAAAGCCAAGCCAAAGCCATTTTTATGCAGGGAAGCTGTTGAGGAGCGCATTTTTGCGGGCGATTTCTGGGAGCTCCAATCATCTAATTTGAGTGTCGTTTCTTCTGTTGGGTTATAGAGATATGGGATAACAAGAACAAATCATTCTTGTATCCTTTTGGCACTGATGTGATGTACTTATTGAGATTTGAACAAAAATAAAGAAGCTTCACCCACTGAGACACAGGCCCAGAGACGTAGGCGAGATTCCCAAACTCCGTTATCACATTGGTGTTATGATTTGCTGTTGTTTATTGCTTCATTTCTGTTCTGTACATGTTTATATGGCTGTGATACATTCTCATATCTTCTTCCTCTTTCATTAAGCTTCCTTAATTTTTTAATGAATACATGCATAATAACTCAACCAAGGTCATTAAAAGATTTTTTTGGATCACCAGGAGTCCATTTGGTTAGTATGTGGTTTCACCTTATGTTGGCTCAGGTTGCACTAGAGAGCCACATACTCCACTCTGGATTGGTTTTGAGAGGGATTGCAGGGGATTTTCCTATGGAGCGAGACAATTTCTCCTTTTTGATCCTCATGATCGAGCATGGAGATGGTTGGGCAGATACTACTTCACAAAGATTATTTTATAGATGCAACTTCTGGACAACAAGTCCAATTGCCCCAAGTATTCCATCTTGAGGATCCAGGAGTGGGGGATCCAATATGTATACAGGGAAAAAACAGTCATGGTCAGAGTAGTGCAACACCAACATGGTGATCTTTAGCAGAGACTAGCATGGGACCCAGAGATTGCAGGGTTGAGAATTTCATTGATTGATGGAGGCGAGTGGACCCTTGCAGGGGAAATTTATTTTGACTTTCCATTGACCTTCATTGTTGAGGAGAGCACATCAATTGAGGGTGTTTCATGGAGGTCTTGTAGTACCTCACTATGGTAGCAACATGTGCAGTTGGTGGAGACCGTGTTGGTCTTGGTATGGACTCGGAGGATGGACTCATTACAGGATGAGGCCATGTGTTAGGTGTAAGAGACTCATGGTGTTGATAAGTTTCAGGATTATGCTTCATAGGGTATTGCAGTTCACATCTTCATATGGGACCCAGGGGGTGGAGTGCGTGATAGTTCATCTTTGGATGGAGCCTATTGTGTGTCCCATAGGTGGACATGGGACCCTGGTATTATATTTGTTTGGATTCAATTATTTCTTGAGGACAAGAAATATTGTAGCAAGGAGGGCTGTAATGTCCCCACTTTGGGACATCATTATATTATAGAGTGTTATGATGACTAGAGTAGCCAGATGGAGGTTATAGCGAGTACATGAGTTATTGAGGGGTATTTTGGAGTCCAACTTGTATCACTCATCTTATTTCATCATTATGATCCATTCCACACAACTTGGCTTTGGTTTTGTTGCATTCTGACGATTTTTGTGATTTTGAGTTATTTTGGGCTATAGGTTAATTAAATTCACTAAGGAGGTCATACTAGGCATAATACTTGGAGGAACCTCTTAGTGCAATAGCTCATTGGAATTGGGAGGAACAACACTACATGATAGGCTGATAAGAAGTGACTTTCAGTGGCCAGAGAAGTCACAAGGAGAGATAAACTACTTTTCATAGGTAAAATGGTTAATTAATTAATTAAGGTGATTTAATTAATTAATTAATAATTAAATAAAGTAAAAGTCACTTTGGAGAGACAAGGGGAGTAGGGAGGATAAAAGAGAGATAGGGGCCTCTATTATCTCATTATGTTGTTTATCATTTTGATATCTAGCTTCTTGCTAGTGAGCCCATGCACTTGGGGGTTTTGAGGGTTTTGACTTAACAAACCCTAGAGATAAACTCAATGGTGAAATATTCCACCCAACCTGGTCTAAGCTTAGTCACGGAGGTGAAATATTCCTCCCTCACTATTCTACATCAGATCCATTCCATTACAAAGGGTTTCTACATCAACCACAGGTTTAGAGAGAGCTAGGGCACAACTTCAAGAGGGTTTCCAGCAGGAGGGTGCACCATCTTGAGGAGAGGAGTTCGTTCCAGGCATAGGTGAAGGATTTGGAGCAAACATAATTCTGGTTATTCTTTGTAGGGCCTAGGGTGCCTTTCCTAACATTTTCCGAAGGAGGTTTCTCTGTCGTATTATTTATTGGAGCTCAACACAGGTTCAGAGAGAGGAGGGCGCACCAGAGATTGAGGATCTAGTCATTTGGAGGGTTAGATCTCTATCATTCAGACCGAAACTCTACCAGGGGGTTTCCAGTGGCCCGATCTATAGTTTGGGATATTTTCTAGAGGTTTTGGAGGCCATCTTCATAGAGGCCGAATTCTTGGTCTTCTACAGCGAGGAGGGCACACTGCAGATAGATGATTCAGCCATATGGAGGGTCCAATATCCATCATTCAGTCTAAGACTTTACCAGGGGGTTTTCCTTGGCCCAATATACAATTTTTCACCTTTCTTAGGGGATTTAGAAACTTATTTACTTGAGGCCGAATTCTTGGTTTGCTTCAGCCAGTGAGATGCACATTGTGCTTGGGAGATATTCATATTTTAGTTAGGTTATGAGTTGGTTCATCTAGGTTTTTTTTTCTATAGCTTGGAGAGGCTTTTGGAAGCCTGGATCTTCTTATATATTGTATTTTGGAGGCTAGACACTCTACTATCTTCTATGTATTCCATATTCGCCCCATTTTGTATGAAGACAACCATTGTTATGAATAAAATCAGATCTGAGGTATTTTTAGGGTATCTCTTGTATTGTTGATCTTGTTGAGGTATGTTACATTGCTATATCTATTTTGATTATTGTTGTAAACACACATAAACCCATCAGTATAAGCCCTAGCATAACTTAAAAGACTGGAATCTGCAAGTGTTTGACGAAATTCCACAACCATAAAATGTTTAAAAACACATGAAAAACACGTTGTTCTGGGCATCTTGACTTGGGAACATTACATGGAATCAGTACTTAAAAGAGTAGTTTGTTTAGTTGCAGTCCTAGCATTGAAGTCTTCTAGTAGGAGGATATTACCTTCATTTTTCAAACTATAAATATCTTGTTCTAAATTATAATAGGGACAATTGTTATCTAGATTATTTTTCTTATAAAAAGTAGAATTAATAGGTGCAAAATAGCAAATTGCTATATACATATTCTTAGCATTGGTGTCTGAAATTTATATCCAAATGTACTGATTGAGAGGGTCAATACTATGAAGTTTAATGTGAGGAGAAATGTTCTTTCTAATATAACAAGCTACGCCTCCTATCCCTCTACAGTTGTATTTTTTGTTCCATGCCGACCACAAGACAAATTCTTCTATGTTAGGGACCTTAGAATCCTCATGCTCCCAAGTTTAAACCAGACATATAATATCAATATCACCCAGGATCCAACTTATCATAGGACCTTTGTGCCATGGAAAGCCACGACAGTTCCAAAAAAGGATCCTGACTGTCCCAAATTCCTATTTGTTATTATCCTTCTGGTCTCTATCCCTAACAATAACTTTTCAAAATTCAGGATGTCTGGAGAGGATGATGGGCTGCGCGGTGAGCAGGTGCACGCGAAGCCCTTCCAACATTCTAGTTTTTGCGGCTAGGGTTTAACCCTGGCTGCTCCCCTTTTTTGACAGTGGCCGCCCTGTGTGTGTGGGGATTTTTGCAGGTTCAACAATGGAGGCTTCGTCTTCTGTTGGATATCTTGGCATTTCTCTTTCATGTTTTGGTTCCGCCCTTCCTTCTGGTGGGATGAAGGGGTGTCCATCTGAGGGATCTCCCCCTGCTACAGATGTCTTCCAGGGAAGCTCATTCCGAGCCATTGTAAATAGGAACTTAAAACCCTTGTCAAGCTTGGTGCATGAGGCTCCGACACCTACCATCTCTCTAAAGAAGGACACTATCTCTAAATTAGGCCGTCGCAGCTCCATGGCACTCATCTGTCATTTTAATGGCCTCTAGCCTCGGCTTGTTGATCTTCATGATTCGATTTGAAGATCCTGGGCGCTAGATTTGAAAGGTAATGTCTTCATTCACCCTTGTTCTCGAGGTTTTTTCATTGCTGAGTTTAATCTTAAAGAAGATAGAGATTTGATCTTTAGCTCCGGCCCTTGGTTCTGGGGTAGCTTTGGTTTATTCCTGAAACCCTAGACTCCTTCCTTTGACCCTTCAAAAGACTCATTGTCTTCAACCCCTTTTTGGGTTCGACTCCCAAACTTGCCCCTGCATCTTTGGGGTCTCTCTTCTCTCTGCTCCATCGGGAATGCTTTAGGTGGGTTCCATTACAGATGCCCTGAAACAGAAAAATACAACATTTGCCGTATGCTAGGATCTGTGTAGAAATGGATTTCAACAAATGGTTTTCGACCGAAATCAAGATGATGGGAGATAATTACTCATGGACGCAAAATATGGATGATGAAAAAATAGCTTTATGATGCTGAGCATGTTTTTCCATGGGACATTTGGCAGCCCAATGTCCCAGGGGCCTTGCGAAAGCCCGAAAACAAAGAAAATCAGCTTGGTGGGATGGATCCCACATTGATCATCAACTAATATCCAAGGATGTTTCTTAATCTGATGACACTTCCGTGGATGGGATAAAGGAGGCTCAAGCTAGCTCCAATCCCTCCATTGGGGACTCTCCAAATCCAATCCCTGCTTTGGATGGCTCAAAATATGAAATAGAGGAGCTCAATGGCACTTCATAGATCACCAAACATCCTGAAAGGAAGTGAGAAACACCTCAGAAGCTCGCAAAAAAAGAGGCTTTGGATTCTCCAGATTCGGGCAAAGTTAGGCAGGATTTCCCCAACTTCATCCCTTTAGAAAGTTGGGCAGATGAGGTTATCAAAGCTGAAGCATTAGTGGTTCAAGCTAAGGTAGCTTAGAGTCCGGTTCAGGAAAAGTAGGAAGATCCACTTCAAGACAATCCATAAATCATAGACACCTCAAATACAAATGGGTGGATCAAGGTTGGAAAGAATAAAAATACACATGCACTCTCTCAACCAATGGTCACACAAAGCTAGGATCGCAAGTCAAATAAAAAGACGAGCACTTCCCCAACAAGATAATTTAAGAAGATAAGATTAGATCTCGCCAGTAGAATCAGTGAAAAACTCCTTGTAGTAAGCCTCTGATGAAAATTATGTAGCTAGTCTCCTATAACAACACCCTCTTTTGTACTTAGCGACCTCGGTTGCGCCTTTTATATATATAATTTTTTCAGTTTTTGTTAAAAAAAAACAATAACTTTTCGATTTCTAATTATTTCCCATTTTCCTTCTTTCCTGGCTTCTTTTACCTTTTGAACTTCCTTCCTTAATTTAGCTTGGTCTTCGAGAATGAGGTCTTCATTTATAAATATTCCTGACCCTTTTAAGCTCAGAGATTTACTAAGTATGCTATATTTATGGTCATTATAGCTTAGATCAACTTATCTTTGTGATCAATTATTTTTCCTAGCCTCTTTGCGTCTATGAGGTAAGTTGTATCAATTTGCGATTTATTATTTAATTCTTCTTTTACTATTGCTAGCATATCCTCCTCTTGTTGTTCTTTTATACCAAAATTTATGAGGTTCAAGGCTTTTTTGTTAGGCTCATGGTCCAGTTCGATTAGCTTATTCATTTCCTCTTTGATGGGTTTGATATCCAATTTGTTTTCCATATTACTAAGGGTCAAATTGCTAGTTAGTTTTTCTTCTAGCTCTTTAATCCTATCTCTCAAGTTGTGATTTTCCTAAACCCATCCTGCTTGGGTTGATTGTTTATGTTTTTCCATTTCTTGAATACTATCCTTCATTGTTTGCAATTCACTCTTGAACCCTAAGAATCTATCTTCTATTTGAGTTTGAATGATATATTTAATTTTTTTTTTATCAATCTTTTTCTCTAGCTGTGTCTCTTTTTTCACTCCTTTTTTCTAATGATTCTAACTCTATTTGGATTTTGGCATCTCTCTCTTTTTTTCTACTGATTCCATATAATCGTAAAGGATCTCTCTAGGGTGATTTTGGGGGGCCTCCCCCTCTTAGGCTGAATTTTTGGAATAGGTGGTGGTGGAATGCTCATATTGAAAAGAAGAGAAAAAAATGTAACAATTATTATTTTGGATTGACTTTAAAAATGATTTTTTTTTTTTAATTGATAATAATGATATTAATTATTATCTCTCAAATCAACTTTTACTTATGAAACTTAAAATAATAAATAAATAAATTATATTTAAATCTCTTTACGTTAATATATTTTAAATTAAAATGAAATCAAAGTAAAAAAATCCAAAAATAATTTCTCATTCAAAACCTTCAAAACAACCACAGAGAAGTGTTATTCTAATTGAAAACCACAAAAAGTATTATAAATATATTAAAGTCTCAATTTTATTAATAGTATTACAAAACATTTTAATAATAAAAATTGAAAAACATCATAACATTTTTTTATTTTTTTTTTGTTAATTTGTGCGAGACCTGTTGGCTACGCGATTAACCTGAGCCACACCAACCCTTAACATGGTTGGATTTTTTGTCCCCGCAGGTTTCGAACCGGTGGTCACGGAGTGGCTTAACAACACACTCCGTCACTGACTGTCCTACACCTCGGGGACAACATCATAACATTTTTTAATTAGAAAGATAGATACAAAATTAATCAATATTGGAAATCCACTATTCATCTTCTTCTTAATACTTAAGTGTTTTCATTTTTTCAACATTTATCTTCTTATTTTTCAACATTTTTATAAATTCAATAATTTTAATATATTTTTCATATTCCTTCCATCTTTAATCTTCTCTCATTTTCTTTGTTTTATTTATAAGATTATTTTATTATTTTAACAATTTTAATATATTTTTCATATTTTTTCTATATTCCTTAATTTCTTTATTTTATTTATCTTTTATTTATAATAACTCTTTTATTATTTTAATAATTTAACATGAAATCTTCTTCTTATTTTTTTTAATAATAATAATTATTCAACACTCTTTTCTAATACTATTTCAACTTTCCCTCTATAAATAGAGCGTGTCATACTAAATATTGGACACTTCAAAATCTTATACACAATTTGATTCTAGAAAACTCGAAAATACATAACCCCCCAATTAATTCTAAAAAACAACAAAATATCATTACATAACACTTCTTCTTAAAATAAAGACAATATAATTAATTTATAAAGAACAATAAAGTATCATTATATAACATTTCTACACTAAAAAAAATACTATTTAATTAATTCTTAAAAAACAATATATAAATTAACAATCTACTTATTTATTTATATGAATATAAATTAAAATGTAGTGAAAATATTTACTTCTAATAAATTTTATATTAATAAATAAAAATAAATGTTAAATTTTATTTATTTTTTATCTATTTTTATTAGTATTAAATAAGAATAAAAAAAATTAAATCACACTTTGTTAAATATAATCATCAATTAATATTTAATTAAATTAAATTAAATTATAACTTTAAATTAAATAATTACTATTATTATTTAATATTAAATAGTAAAAATAAAAAAAATATTATATAATTAATTCTTAAAAAACACTATATAAATTAACAATATTTTTTTTTTGTTTTTTTCACTAGAAAAAGGCAGTTTCATTGTTATTCTTATTAAAATCAAATAAAACTTTCAATTTACAATAGTTGTATCTTTCATTAATGGAATATTCATTCTCCTTCTACATCTTTTACCTATGTTATCCTGTGGTCACTTTATTTGGCTGAAATACTTTATAACCCAATAGCTTTTTCTGGTTAAAGTCACCTTAAAGAATGTGTAATTCCCCAGATCTAACAGTAGATCCATTGACGAGCTCTTCAAAAAATAGACTCCCTAGAGTATCATTGAGAGCCTTCTTGGATAAGTTGTCCACAACTTTATTAAACTGTCTGTGGATGTGCATGAAGTTTATGGTTTCTGTTAGTACTCAGTTTACAGTGTTAAATTTTGGACTTTTGGCTACAACAGGCATGCTACTGGAATAGTGACATTCTTGCAACGCCACCATAAAACATCATCTTACTTCCCAAAAAAATCCTTAAATTCTTCGCCATGTTCGTTTTCGGGCTATATCTAGATGGCTTATGTTTTGATATATTGTGGCAATGTTCGTGTTGGCACCTAACAAATCAATGTTAAATCAACATTGGCTAAAGTGTTTATGAGTTAAAATGTAGTTTTGGGAAAATTTGGTCTTATTAAGCTATTTTAACTTCTCTGGTCAGTTTGTTGTTCTTGGGTTTCTGCTACAGTCTTCATAATTTGTTTAGGAAAAAGATTATTGGCTGAGGGCCAATCTCCAATTAAACCCATCGGGCATCGAGGCCAATCTCCATCACCTGTCATCAAACACAACACGGGTTAGCCACAACATCACTGAACACCGGTCAACAAGAATCCAAGCATCAAGAGCCTATAACAAGCACCAAAGTGTCAAGTTTGAGAGCACCACCAGGATCGCCATAAGACAGTCGAATGCCAAGTATTGGATATACTAAAAACTGAGATTAAGATGTCGATTGGGAGCACAAAACATTCAATACCAGGTGTTAGAACAACGCCGAATATCTGGGTCATTCCAAAGCATTAGCATATTGGGGTTTTGTTTCAGAGCACCCGGATGTCAAACGCACAAGTCAATCGAAATACTAGCACCACACCAAGCCACGACGAGGAGGAGTCATCCTGACTGAAGACAATTTGTCTTACCAACAGAGATCATTGCCATCTGTTCTCGAAGAATTAGTTTTTGCAAACATAAGTCATTTCCATCTACTCCGATAATTGGCATTCATCATGAAGGTGAAAGATTGCTTCCGGTTAAACTTGTCCACAATACCATCAACAACAGCACACAAGCCCAGTCGAGTCATCATGAGAGATCAAACACACAGAACGACCAATTGAATGCCCAATTGCATGATCCATATGGCGAGAAGAAATCATCTACCACGCCATGCTCTGAATGGTGGTCCACGTGAATTCCCTCCTGGTCCTGGTCCAATCCGCGATGGTCCCTACAGGCCATGACCTCTACCTCATCCAACTTGTTTAGAGGAAGAGATAGAATTATAGTATGAAGAAATCCAAAGGTTTCTTGCAGAAAACAGACGACTTGCTGCGACACATGTGGATTTGCGTTGAGAACTTGCTGGTGCTCAGGATGAATTACACCGCCTCAATCAAATTGTGGGCAATGTAAAAGTTGACAAAGGACGACAAACAAGGGATCTGGTTGACAAGTGTATGAATTTAGAAGCAGAATTACGGTCAGTGGAGCCCTTGAGGGCCGAGGTTATGCAATTGTGTGTTGATACTCAAAAACTAAGTGCTTCTCATCAAGAATTATCAACGCAAGTGCAAGCTGTCAATCAAGTCTTGACTAGAGCACAATCTTATCTCGAACAAGTTCCTGCTTTGAGGGAAGATCTTGACAGTTTACATTAGGAATTGATACGATCCAGGACGACGATTGAATATGAAAATAACGCAAATAGCAAGTAGTTTGAACAAAGGCAGGCTATGGAAAATAATTTTTTTCTTACCTGCTTCCAGATGCACAACGTGATTTGACTTTGATGCCATGATATATTCAATGTCAAGGGGTTGTCAGGGTTTTAGCAATTTTGAAAAGAATGGAAATGTGATGATAGTCACTCCGGGTTGCCTGAAACATTAAATCTGCAGGACCCCTTAGAATTTATTGATTGAATTCTGTTAAATCTAATTTTCTAGATCAACAAGGCTAGTTACATCCTCTGTTTTGCAAGAAGACCATGTCAAATTGGTCAACACCAGATTTGAAGTAGTCATAGCTCAACAAATTTTATTCCAAAGCACAGATTGTGAGGCACACTATGCATCATTTTATATACATGGCATCATTTTAGCATTCATTATACACTGGTGTCATCTCATGAAGCTTTTATAGATGTTTCAGAATTGCAGGCTATTGATGTTGGAGTTGTAAATTGGATGCTTCGAAGAGATAAGGTAGAAAGTTGACAACCTAAAAATGAACAAATGGCAGCCAGAGGACAGAATATACCAATATTCTAGGCACAATTGACAATTGGGTAGCAGTTGGTTGATGAGAGGATCAAATCTAGATTCCTAGGCTCTATTGTAGAGATAATTCTATCTCTGTGTCTAAGATTTGAGTGTATGTGGCAGGCAAAACCCCAGATTTAAAGGTATTCAAATTCAACAGTCACTGGGTACTTCAAAGACATGAACTCTTCCAGATTCAAAGAGATTTGAGCTATTTCCAAAGCAAACATTAAATAATTCTGTTGAGATCAGAATATAGATCCTACTTCACCCGTTCCAGATATTTTGTAACCATTTTCCAGATTTAGTCTATTCTAAGTAGATTGTTAAAATTTGTTTTCCAAAAGGATAGCAACAGTTTTGTTGTTTGTATTATTATTTATTCTATCAATTGTAAGAAGAGTAGAGAGGAGGAGGAAGGCCCGAGAGGGTAAGGCATGAGAAGAATTTGATGAATTAGCCAGCCAAAAGGTGTTATTGTAAGCCTGAGGGCATTAGTTTTTGTGATCGCTTCTGATATTGGGGATCTATGACATTTGTTTTATCAGATTGTGATTTCTCTTGTCTAAACACTGTTTTTCCATCTTCCTTGTTTTACATTTTTCTTTTCATCTTACATGAACGAATTACAGACATTAAGAATCAATGGTTGCTCATGGATGATAGATTCCCGAGCGGTAAAACTTTTGCTATGACTGCCTAGTATCCGTCTGTTTTGTTTCAAGTACCATTGCATCAATTTGACAAAGAGAATCTTGGTTTGGTGAGGTGTTCTACTTTTCGTTTATTCCCTATTCTTCTACCCATTTACATATAAACGTCTTATCTGATATACAATTTGATTTCCTTCAATCAACAGGGTGTTTACTTGACTCCATGCCAATGGTGTTTTTACTAATCTCCATTTAGCTTGTTTCTCTTATTCTTTCTCTTTCTATCTACCTAATCCACCTTCTTTCAAAACCCAAAACACATCCTTATTTATAAAATCATTGCAATAACTCAAGATGTGCTAGGTTTGACCCTATAGAAGTCTAGGGGCAACTTCTAGCACTAACAGTTTCAAACCCTTTCTTTAATGTGTTGATCTGCTCCTTCCAGTGGCTAAGATAGCTAAGATCTAGATTGGCTTTGTCATTTATCCAATCAATGGTGACCTTTGAATCACTTGCCACCATTAATTTTTAAAAAGAGTACTGTGTGGCAAGTAGAAGGATTCCCCACAACCCCATCATCTCGGCTTTCATATTGTTCCCTGTTCCTCTAACAAAATGTTCTTGGATGGTGTGTTTGGATGTGATTTTTAAATAAATACCTATGCCACACTTATTTTCTACAACTACACCATCAAAGAAGCCAATTGGGTTGTCATTGAAGTAGATTGGGTTCAGTAATACTTCTAAATTGTCTCCTTCCTCTTTGTGTGGGTGTTCTTTAATGGAGAGGAGAATTTTCTTGTATACCTCAGGATCATTCTTTGTCTAGTTTTCAAACATAATTTTATTTCTGTATTTTCAAATGTTCCACATAATAAAAAATGGAATGTGTCTTAAATTAGGAAGTTTGAGGAACCAATGTCTTAAGTTTTCTTCAATGGTGGCCCTCTTCCAGTCACTGCCAATCCTCAAAGTTGTGAGGACATTGACCCAAATAAGTTGTGTGTTTTGGCATTCTACAAAAAGGTGTGTGGCAGATTCTTTAGCTTTTAGGCACAAGGAATAAATTGAGGGGCCGATTCCACCTCTTTTTTGGTAATTGATACCTGTGAGTAAGCAGTCCTCAATGAAAAGCCACATGAAGCATATTATTTTGATTGTAACCATTACCGTCCATATCGCTTTATGCCACCATTTCTCTACAACCAATTTGTTTGCATAAAGTATGCATTGATATGCTAAGCTGGTCGTGACCTTACCGGTTGAACGGTTCCAAGACCATGAGAGTTTGTCCTTTTCATTTCTCAATCAGATGCCATTGCTTTTGAGATTTTGAGTGAACTCTTCCCATTCCACACTGTATGTACCACATAAACCCAGTTGTCGAGCGTCCATCCATTGTTGGTGTTCTTCAGTTGATTCGATCACGGTGGCTTGAGCTAACGAAAAAATGGAGTGTATGTTTAATTCCTGAAGGAGAGAAATGGAAAGGTGATAGTAATCCAAGCAACCAATGAATGGGTCTCGCCCAAGAACAATACGCTGCCCTGTCCCAATTTTCCATGCCAACCATTGTTTGATAATCGACCAAGCAAGCATCAGATTCTGCCAAATATAAATTAACAATCTACTTATTATATGAATATAGATTAAAATGTAGTGAAAATATTTACTTCTAATAAATTTTATATTAATAAATAAAAATAAATATCAAATTTTAAACTTTTAATCTATTTTTGTTATTATTAAATAAGAATAAAAAAAACTAAATCACACTTTGTTAAATACAATTATCAATTAACATTTAATTAAATTAAATTATAGTCTTAAATTAAATAATTACTATAACTATTTAATATGAAATAGTAAAAATAATGAAACATATAAAATAAAATGTATACCATTCTTATTTAAAACATCATAACAAATTTACTATATTGATCTTAAAAAATCATAACAAATAAAAATAAATGTCAATTTATTTATTTTTATCTATTTTTATTATTATTAAATAAGAATAAAAAAACTAAATCACACTTTGTTAAATAAAATCATCAATTAACATTTAATTAAATTAAATTATAATCTTAAACTAAATAATTATTATTACTATTTAATATTAAATAGTAAAAATAATGAAACATATAATATAATGTATACCATTCTTATTTAAAACATCATAACAAATTACGATATTGATGTTAAAATATCATAACAAATTTAAGATATTGATGTTACCTTTGTAATAGTGTTATTAGAAGTCGTAAATCACCCTCAACAATATTCCTAATACCCTATCACACAACTTTAGGAAATATACAAATTTAATTGAAATTATCTTCCTTCTATCCATTCTTTCTATTAGTTGTATATGAGGGTTTCAAATCATACAAATACACTCTTTATGAAGTGAAAAAACTATTTAAATATTGGGTCCAGTGTTATTAGTTTCATCTATTCTTTGAATAATCACTACATCAATGAGTATATGGTTAATTAAATAACAATATTACTTCTCATTATAACATGTGCAAAACATCATAATTTTTTTTGTTTGTTTGTTAGTTTGTCCGTGATATGTGGGACTAACCTGTGGCTAAGAAACCGCGACTCAGGGGTATCTAAGCCGTTAAAATCACCCGAGGATCGCACCTGACCCGAGCCACACCAACCCTTAACATGGCTGGATTTTTTGTCCCCGCAGGTTTCAAATCGATGACTTTAACATCACAGAGTGCCTTAAAAACACACTCTATCACCGACTGTCCTACACCTTGGGGACCTTTAAAATTTGAAGAACATGGGGGTGGGCTTTGATCCACTTATGTGTGCACGGGTCACGATACCATTTAATATAGTATCTCTGGGTGCAACCACACATTCGACCACTACCTCAAGGTGACCCCATGGCTCCAGGTAAATCCCTCACAAGAATTGAACCTTGCCCAAGGGTGAAAAACTCCTCGCTTTCCACCATTGGATCCAACCCCTTTGGGCTCAAAACATCATAATTAATGAGGAACAAGAAACATAATGATTAATGAGGAACAAGGTGGGTGGTAAACACAATAACTCTCTCCAAAATGGAAGAAGCGGTCAGTGCTATGTTGAGCCTAGAAGATGAGAAGATCTGGAAACACTTTGGGCTCCTTGTCTCGGATGAGGAGCTGTAGAGTGGGACAAGCCTTGTCAGGAGGGGGAAGACAGTTGGGGACCCAACCCAAGATAAACTAGAAGTCAGGTTGGAGACAGTTCTTAGATGAAGTGCATGGGCAGATAACAAGAAATACGATGGAAACTATCCAGATGGGCCACATGCCAGGGTTGTGAAGGGGAAACAAGTTACGCCATTTCACGATGGAAGACAAGATGCAGTCAGAAACTAATTAGGAAGAAATCCCCCCCTGTTTACAAACTCTTGTCAGGACATCCATGGAGGAGAAAAATCACTATAAGATATGTTAAAAGACACAGAAGGTGACTCCGGGGTACCTGGGAAGTTGAATGGAAAAAAACTAGAATAAGAACCTGATAGCAACTGGAAGAAACAGAGGGCTAGTTGGGGAGATCGGAAAGGGAAAAAACAGTGGAAACCAAGGAAGGTCAGGAGAAAAATGGTCCTTGGAGGGGATGTAGGCCTCGAGGATGCATGTAACTTGTCTATGTGTGCTCTAGTGGGAAGGTTCTCATACATAGCTTTGGGCCGACAAGGTATAGTGACCTGGGTGGAGAAAATTTGGAACCCATTACTAGGGTATACACCCGAGACGATGATACTCATTAGTGGGTGGTTCTGCTTCATCTTCAGAACTCCAGAAGACTCCATGAAAATCCTACAGGACACCTAAATTTTAAATGGAGGCAACCTGATGCTAAAAATATGGCGAGTGGGTTTCGACCCAACATCAGAATACTTCCATTTTAGGCACATTTGGGTGCTTTTACCAGGCTTACCAATACAAATTTGGAATGAAGGTGCATTTACATCAATAGGGAATGAACTGGGGATGTTTTATTTGTGGAAGATTTAGTATTAAAGGGAGTCGATAGGAGAATGGGAAAAATTCTGGTGGAATTAGATGTTCAGAATGGGTTGTTGGAAGGACTTGATATAGAATGGAGGGGGAAGATATATGACCAAAACTTGACTATATGGGCCTTCCTTTTCGATGCACTTCTTGCAGAAGGACAAGTCATTTACGTAAAGACTTCCAAGGGATAGTATCACATGAAGAATTAGAGTCGTCAATTCTTAGGAAGGAAGACTATCATGAACATCCGAGGGAGTACCCTCCATGGAGTGGGGAAGGCACTTTGTCAGAGGAGGCTACAACTAACCTAGCAGCGACTGAATCCAACTTAAGTAAGCTAAAAATACTCTGCCCCTCCTTATTTTCTACTTTGTTGGCTTGGGATATTTTGTTTAAATCTGTTAAAAACATCTCCTATTGGGGATGTTTTGGTAAATCATGAGAGTCTTGTTAGGGAGTTGGTTAAGGAGGGTAAAAAAAACTTAACCATTGGAAGATTGGATTTGGAAGTCCAGGTTCAGTTGATAAATACTCAGTAATGTGTCGAGACTTTGGGGAACCACCCAGAAGAGGAGGAGATGGGCAATGAAGCGTTGGTGGGGAGGGAATGGCTTCGGGAGAGAGCTCCCTGGAAGCTATTTTGGAGACTTTGGTACCCAGCTACCAAGACATGGTTATCAAGAAACCTTTGAAATTTTTTGAAGGGCGCAGGGTGGTAAACTATGGGAAGGAAGAAAAGACAGATAGTGAACATGGGCCTGAGATGAGGTTTCTAGGAATATATTCAAAGAAATACCATTGGATGGGGGGATTGGGGTGATATTCTTTGCCCATTAATATGAGAAGTGCACGTAGGAAAGATGTGGGAAGCAAAGGATATTTGGTCATTCAAGGCAACAACAACACTGAACAAATGACTCTTAGAGGACTCAAAGCCCTAGCCAGAGATAAAAAATGAAACTTCTTTCACTAAACTTAAGGGGCATTGAAGGGGCTCCTAAAAGTGCAACCCTTTGAAGATTATTGACTTGTATTAAACCCGATATTCTTTTTATGCAAGAAACTATGGTGGAAGTAGCGAAAGAAAGGGACTTAGTCACAAAAATATTTCCTAGTTGGTATTGTTCTGCATATGATTCGGTGGGATAGTTAGGGGGCTTATGTGTGACTTGGAACCCAACTGAAGTGGTCCTTCATTCTTCTGTAACATGTGTAGGAATTATCCTTGAAGGCACTTTACTTGAGGGAAATAGGTCGATTTCTCTCTCTTCAACTGTTATGGCACTTGCATTGATAGGAAAGCCTTCTGGGAAGTTGTAGTTGAAAGTGGTCTGCTAGCTACCAAAAATATAATCCTCGTTGGTGACCTTAAATTTATAGTGTCTACTTGTGAAGTTTCAGGCTCAAAAGCCAGATTAGACTCCCTGGCTAATTTTTTCAAAGGTATCTTTCAAAATTCTGGAATGGTAAACATAGTCCCTTTAGAGTTTTCCCCTAGTTGGCGCAATGGAAGAGGAGGAATAGAGAGTATAGAAAAAATATTGGATATGGTTTATATGTCAGAAGACTTGGTTTCATCAATTGGTAGGTACAGATCCTGGATTGCCTATCCTTATTTTTTAGACCATGCACTGATTGTACTGCATTTTGAGGAGGGACAAAGGTCGGTAGCTTATTCATTCAAACTAAATCCTATCTAGCTAGAAGAGAAGGGATTTAGTGAGATAGTTGATTATGTGTGGAATTCCAAAGAGTTCGACTCAGAACCCTTAGCAATGAGAAGATTACTAGGAAAATTAAAAGTCTTAAAACACAAAGTGATTGGGTGGGAGAAATTACAAAAGAAACTAAGCTCCTTGAGCTAGTTTCAATTGAGGAGGAATTAGAGAATATATACTTCACTTATCTCAGTGGGAGGGCCCCGGTGGATACTGACATCAACATAAAAGAGATGGAAGGGAGAAGACAAAAATCCTTTTAGATGAATAATAAACTTGGAGACAAAAGAGTAGGGCCATTTGGCTCTAGCAGGGTGATCGGAATACAAAAAAATTTCATCGATATTCTAGTCACAAGAAAAATAAGAATTCAATTTGGGAGATGAAGGATGAACAAGGCATCAACCATACGGGACAGGAAGAAATTGAGTCTGAAGCTGTGATATTTTTCAAAGCCCTCTATGATGACACATGATAGAATAAAATTGTAGATAAGGTGAAGGTAGTTCAACATTGTCCTTATTTCTTCATGGAGGGTGATGTACAAGATCTTGAAAATCCCAACACAGTAGAATAAATGAAACTTGTGTTGAAGAGTTTTTCCAAGGACAAGTTCTCTGATTCATTAGGGACATATGTAAAAGAAGAAGTGGAGGAGTCAAGAAGCTTGGGTTCGATGGTAAGTTCTTTAAATTTGACTTTTTTATCTCTATTCTGAAAGTGGATAAACCTACAAGCTTTAGGGATTTTAGAATTGTTTCCCTCTGCAATATCACTTACAAAGTGATTGCAAAACTCATTGGGATTTGATTGAAGCCAATATTGTCAAAAGCTTTATCAATAGAATAGTTTGGGTTCTTAAAGGGAAGGCAAATATTGAATGTTGTTGGTGTAGCACAAGAATGCTTACATAGCATTAAATATAAAAATTTGAAGGCCCTAGTTTTAAAGTTGGATATGTAGAAAGCTTACGATTGTGTTAAATGGGACTTCCTTAGGTTAATTCTCTTAAAGACTGGTATAGGACTAAAGTCAAAAAATGAGATTATGAGTTGTGTAACCTCACCAAATTTTGTGATTCTGGTAAATGGAGGTCTTACCACATTTTTCAAAAGTGGACATGGGATAAGACAAGGATGCCCCTTATCTCCTTTGATTTTCATCTTGGTTATAGAGGGTCTGAGTTTAATGCTCAAGAATGCACTTTCTGATGGAAAAATATCAGGGGTTAAGACCTCAAGACTTCTCAAGATCATCCTCCTTTTGTTTGTGGATGACGTCTTGATCGTGAATAAAGCGTGGGCTTCAGATTGGGAGGAGATAGCTTCAGTAATTTCTTCCTTCTGCAGAGCATCAGGGTTGGTCATAAATCCACTAAAATATTCATTGCACCACTAAATATCTGAATTCTTACAAAGATCCTTTTCCATATAACTTCGTTGGATTGGATGCAGGTCTTCGGTACCTGGGTTACTTCCTCAAACCAACAAACTACAGGGTAGAGGACTGGTGTTGGCTCTTGAATTTTTTTGAAAAAAGGATTGGAAACTGGTGTCATCGTTGGATGACAGTGGGTGGGAGGCACATGCTGGTTAAATATATTCTTGAAATCCTATCAGTAAACTGGTTGGTGATAGAAAATGTGCCACTCTTAGTCGTTAATAGGATCAGGAAAATGATGTACATGTTATTGTGGTCGGGTTGTGGGGATTCAGAGTGTATACATTTATGCAAATGTGAGGACCCGTCATAGCCTAGAGTCTACGATGGTTGGGGTTTCAAACATACGAATTGGTTTAGAAAAGTGTTGGCTACAAACACATTGTGGCATTGTCTAATGAAGGATGGGCTCTGGTACATGGTCACTATGGATAAATATTTTCATTCCCAATTGATGGAATCTTGGCTGAGAAGACTCTTCACGAGCACACCGAAATCCTCAAACACCTGGAGGTGCCTCCAAAAATATTTTCATGTGGTGGCTCATTGGACCACATGGAGGCCTGGGTCAGGGATGTTTGTTCGTCTTGGAGAAGATGCAATTATGGGGCTGGGTGAGTGCTCCTTTTTATCAAGTGGGCTCATTATCTCTCTAAGGTTGAGAGGATACCACTTTCTATTCCAAATACCAAACAAGGGAAACCAAATATTTGCTTTGAAATAGTGGAAATCGGTTAGGGAGATGGGATTGGGTGGATTAGAGGCAACATAATGGGAGGAATACCACAGATCCATGGCACATGAAGGAATACTTCTCATAGATTCTTTCGATGAGCTAGTCTAGACAAAGAACTTATCCATGGGGGTTATGACAACAAAAAATGCCTATGACACTATAACGTCAAAAATATGGATAAGAAGCACCAACTGGTGGCACAAAACTCTATGGAAATGGGATATGACACTTAAAATCAAAATCTTTACTTGACTATTGATGGAGAAAAGGATCCTCTCTTGGGATAATTTGCAAATAAGAGGGCGGTAGGGACTGAGCATATCTTCCCTTTACAAAAAAGACATAGACTAGTCACAACACATGATGATAAATTGTACCTTCGACCAATAGGTTTGGATAGAGTTTCTGGAAGTACTTCATATAAATACAGGTTGGATAGGTGGGAAACTGCAAAATATCTTCAAGGATTTTGTCACAATCATCCACGTTGGCACATGTTTCCTTCTATTATCTATTGGCATATCTGGCTAAAAAGGAACAAAGTGTTGTTTGAGGAAGGACATATTCTATAGTTGGGGTGATCTACAGAATCTTGGGTTGGCTAGGGAAATCCAAGAAGAAGTTACATCCTACAACAAAAACAAAATTTCCTCCAAAGATATTATTGAGAAGACCCACAGGCTGGTTTGTGATGCAGGAGCATCGCTCCAACCCAACATCATGCCAGCTAGACAACACATTAAGCACGCATTCAAGGAAGGGAGAGGCTCCAACCCTCTCATTTTAAATTTTAGAATGTAATTAAATGTTTGTAAGGCTGGAAGAGACAAAGTCGTGCCTTTGAGCAGGCTATAGTTAGAGTCTCCTTTAATGGTTGACAAGATGAATATCTAGATCTGATTCGGACTAGATAACCATTGAATGTAATTAATGAGAGTAGGCGAGATGGAGGGAAGATCTCGAGGAGCCCCCTTTTGTAAAAATATCTTTGTATCTAAATTCATTAGAACCAACATGTAGAGAAGAGAAGAGAAGAGAGAGCCGAGACTCGATTGTAGTCCGAGCTTTTGTAACCTTTGTACAAACATTATGAGATTAATAAAAACAGAGCAATTTTTCCTGCATATTGTACTGTGTGTGTTTATGAATGTCTTTTATGATTTTATGTGCATATGCTATAGATGTATGTTAGTTTCCATCTACAGGGATAGATATAATTCTCTATCTGTATGTGAGTTTGTTGATTTCAGT
Source organism: Picea sitchensis (assembly GCA_010110895.2). Classification (NCBI taxonomy): domain Eukaryota; kingdom Viridiplantae; phylum Streptophyta; class Pinopsida; order Pinales; family Pinaceae; genus Picea; species Picea sitchensis. The sequence goes on along the minus strand of SNQJ01S0000167.1, from coordinate 895,021 downwards.
CTGGGTTCTTTGTGGCTTCATGCAAGGGGTTGCATGACAGAGTACTAAGGACTCTGTAAGCCAGTGAAAAGAGTGCACATATGAGTTCTGTGGAAGTCAGGCAAATACGTGCCATGAGGGTGCACCAGAGGAATCATAGACTCATGGGAGAAGCCTCAAGGTTGTTGAACACCTTGGAGGTAAGACTGTGCAGAGGAGGGCACAAAGAGAAATCAGAATTATTGAGGATTCTGTGAAGCTCTACCAGGAGGGCATCGCACAAGTGCAAAGAGTGCACAAGAAGAAATCTATTTCGAGTTCATAGATAAGGGAAGTGTCTAAGAGAAGACACTCACAAAGTAGTTGAATACTCTATCAAATCAACAAGGAGTGCTTGAGCGTAAGTTGCCAAGAGAGCACTTATATCCCTTCGAGGAGCGAAAGGGACAGGGACCTCTGAGGTGTGATCAGTTGAAGCTCAAGGAGGAAAAAAGAGTTGTTGAACACTCTGGAGGAAGACCTGTGCAAGGAGTTCACCAGGCCAAGACTTGGACGAAGTGTTCAGAGACAGTCATCTGAAGGCTAGTCAAAGCGCAAGGAGTACACACAAAGTGAATTACTTCAAGTTCGTAAGCTCAAGAGGAATAATGCTTTTGCACACAGAGTCCCAACAGAAAGGAACAACAAGCCGAGACTCTTCGAATTCCAATCCTTAGACAAATATCAGGAGAGATTGCACCAGGAGTGTGCAGGCATGGACTCATTCCAATTCCAAAAGCTTAGGAGGAGTAGCATGAAGCTGCATGCAAAGCGCAAGTACATGCAGAGCCGAGGTCAAATTCCATTTCCAAAGCTTAGGAGGGATAGCGTTTCTAGAATGTAGACAAGACCCAATAGTCAGGATCGGAGAAGGACAATCGAAGGCCAAGACCTTTGAAGCATCAAAATCTTCCAAGTCTAGGAAGAAGGGTGACAAAGCTCAAAAGGAGGAGATATGGACTGTTGGATCCAAAAAAAAATGCGTGGCACGAGATCATGAACTTTGAGAGAAATCACTCTGGAAGAATCGCGACAGAGGAGGTTGAGATTTGAGATCGTCGAAGGCCGGAGTCCCAGGCGGATGACAACTGTATATTTGAAAGAGGACAGGTGGCAGAGATCCACACACATCTCAAAAGGTGAAGTCCCAAAATCATTAGGACCATCCATCGAAAGGGATGCATGGAAACCGATCAACATTTCGCTAACTCGTGACTCAGGGAAGCCAACGGGCAAGTTTGAGAAAACTTGCGAAACGTGAATTCGCGATATCAAATTTGGACCGTTGATCAATTCAGGTTGTGGGCCATCGATCTGAAGCATAGACATTTTGGGATTCGACGAGTTAGGGTTAGCTCACTCATAAAGTCCCGATATGCGAAGTCCCAAAACATTTTTTGTAGGTGTGCAGTCACAGCCCGTGGTCGCATGAGAGAAGGAGATCACGCTTGGTGCTTAGTCATGCAGACTGAGTTTCACAAGGACCTGTGGATATTTGTTTCATGGGGTTCCAGAAGGGAATTGAAAGAACTAATACAACTTACAGGAATTGAACGATCCTTAGACTGGGAGGTCAGCGGACCCTGCCGAGGCAGAGGTAGGGGGTCTGCATCAAGTGGTATCAGAGTGGAATTTTTTCAATATATTTCAGGTGAAAAGGATTGAAGGATAAATTTTGGTAACATCAAGTGGTATCATAAGTTCATATGTATACAACGAGTGAAGGAAGACAGGGTGTTGATGATCTGTGGTGATTGTTGCAAGGTGTGCAGTAGTCAACAGACAACCAGGTGAGTTGTGGGGGAAGTCGGGAATGCTCTAAGGTGTAGAGTGAACAACAAACTTGCCAGGAGAGAAGGTAAAAGAAGAAGATGGATATTGAAGGCCATGAACGTGGTCCAAGAGGAGACCACCAACAAAAAAGAAAAGTCGAGACAAAAAAAGATCTCAGTGAGATAAGAGCACAAATGGAGACGCTTGCATATAAAATGCAGCAGGATGCTAAGATATATTGGGTGTATGAGTGGCCCATGAAGAATAAGGTGAAGTGGCCCGTTCATATATTTTTGGCCAGAGGATAGCAAAGGCTGTTGAGAATGTGGCTGAGGTATGTTGAAACCCACAGAGCTGAAGAGGAGATGGTTCACATCTGTGGGCCAAAAACTAGGAAGAATATCAGTGATGATGAGGAGAAGAGATCAGAGAAGGTTCTCAAAGACTGGCAGGTGGGCAATAATGAAATTTCATATTGCCAGGTGGGCAATGAGATGAGATTATTGGAGGATCTCCTAGACTTTCAGGAGGGCAGGACAAAAATCCCATATTGCCAGGTGGGAAAGGGAGAAGAGAAGAGACTATATGACAGTCTCATGAACTCAGAGGTGATTTCATGTCAACAAGAGAAGTTGGTAGAGGACCAAAATGCATTCTGATCATTGGAGGAATTGAAGTATTCATTCCACATAGCCCAGTTGAGGCCAGATCTTGTGTTGTAGATGCAACAACAGCAAAAGGAAAACCAACAAAAACTGTTAGGGAGGAGCAGATGCTAATGTTTTCCCCAACAGAAGAAGAAGAGCATTCAACAAAATTGCTCGAACTTTTCAGCCAGGAAGCTGAACATGAGGTAACTGCAGTACTGGAGGCTGCAGAAGTAGAAGAAGAGGAAGAAGACAAGATAGATTTTGCTGGTCTATGTGAATAATTGGAAGCCCTAGAGAGAAGGGTGATAGTGCAGATCATGCACATCCAACAGATCAGGTTGGAGACAAAGGGAGAATACCATCCCAAGTAGTAGCTGGAAGAAGCTGGAGATATGCCAGCAGGAGAACTAGCAACAACAAAGTTGTCAAAGGAAGAAGCTGAGCAGCAACTCAGTGATAAGACTGCAGAACTGAATTTTTCAGTAGGGTGGCAAGCTAAGGCCACAAGAGATGGAGAAAATTGCAAGGGGGATCAAATTGATCTACCCATTGAAAAGGAGGAAGTGCAGCCGAGAAGTCTACCTAAAAAAAGCTAGCCATTGGAGCAGCTGGAGGAAGTGATAGAAGAAATCATGGAGTTGATGTGGAGGTCAGCGCAAGAATCTGTCAGCAAGGAGCTGAGCAGAAGAGAGCCTACCATAGCAAAAGGAAAGATGCAACAACAATATCAACAAAGAAGTGGGGCAGATGGATAGATCCAAAGAACAGTTTGGGATCCAGCTGGATTTCAATAGAGCGGGAAAGCTCATGAGAAGGATCTCATGAATTTTTCGCAGCAGTGGAGTATGATGCAGGAGCATCACTCCAACCCAGCATTGCGCCAACTAGACAACACATCAAGCACACATTCAAGGAAGGGAGAGGTGCCAACCCTCTCATTTTAAATTTTTGAATGTAATTAAATGTTTGTAAGGCTGGAAGAGCCAAAGTCGTGCCTTTGAGGAAGCTGTAGTTAGAGTCGACTTTAATGGTTGACATGCTGAATATCTAGATCCAATTCGGACTAGAAAACCATTCAATGTAATTAATGAGAGTAGGTGAGATGGAGGGAAGAGCTTGAGGCACCCCCTTTTGTAAAAATATATTTGTATCTAGATTCATTAGAACCAACATGTAGAGAAGAGAAGCGAAGAGAGAGATGAGACTCGATTGCAGTCTGAGATTTTGTAATCTTTGTACATGCATTTTGAGATTAATACAAACATAGAAGTTTTTCCTGCATATTTTACTGTGTGTGTTTATGAATGTCTTTTATGATTTTATGTGCATTTGTTGTAGATTTATGTTAGTTTCCATCTGTAGGGATAGATAGACTTCTCTATCTCTTTGTGAGTTTGTTGATTTCAGTCTGGGTTCTTTGTGGCTTCATGCAAGGGGTTGCATGACAAAGTACTGAGGACTCTGTAAGACAATGCAAAGAGTGCACATCTGAGTTTAATGGAATTTAGGAAAAGACATTCCAGGAGGGTGCACTAGAGGAATAATAGACTCAAGGGAGAAGACTCAAGGTTGCTGAACACCTTGGAGGTAAGACTGTACGGAGGAGGGCACAGATAGAAAACAGAATTACTGAGGATTCTGTGAAGCTCTGCTAGGAGGGAATCGAGCAAGTGCGAAGAGTGCACAAAAATAACTCTATTTTGAGTTCATAGATAAGGGAAGTGTCTAAGAGAAGACACTCATAGAGTAGTTGAATACTTTGTCAACTCAACAAGGAGTGCTTGACGTAAGTTTCCAAGAGGGCACTTATATCCCTTCGAGAAGCGAAAGGGACAGGGACCTCTAAGGTCTGAGTAGTTGAAGCTCAAGGAGGAACACAAAGTTGTTGAACACTCTAGAGGAAGACCTATGCAAGGAGTGGACCAGGCCAACACTCGGATGAAGTGTTGAGAGACAATCATCTGAAGGCTATTCGAAGCGCAAGGAGTACGCACAGAGTGAACTCCTTCAAGTTCGTAAGCTCATGAGGAATAATTATTTTATGCACAGAGTCCCAACAGAAAGGAACAACGGGACGAGACTCTTCGAAGTCCAATCCTCAGACAAAGTTCAGGAGATATTGCACTAGGAGTGTGCAGGCGTGGACTCATTCCAATTCAAAAAGATCAGAAGGAGTAGCGTGAATCCGCATGCAGAGCGCAAGTATGCGTAGAGCCGAGTTCAAACACCATTTCCAAAGATTAGGAGGGATAAGGTTTCCAGAATGCAGACGAGACCCAATAGTCAGGCTCGCAGAAGGACAATCGAAGGCCAAGACCTTTGAAGCATCAAAATCTTCCAAGTCTGGGAAGAGGGGTGACAAAGCTTAGAAGGAGGAGATCTAGCCTGTTGGATCCAGAAAAGGATGCATGGCGTGAGATCATGAAATCCGGGAGAATCGCGAAGGAGGAGGAGGTTGAGATTTTAGATCGCCGAAGGCCAGAGTCCTAAGTGGATGACATCCGTACATCTGAAAGAGGACAGGTGGCGGATATCCACACACGTCGGAGAATCGAGAATTGGGAGAAACGGGGGAAGCTACGTCCAAAAGTCTCGAAAGGTGAAGTCCTGAAATCATCAAGATCGTCCATCGGAAGGGACGTGTGGCGGCCGATCAACATTTCACTGACTCGTGACTCAGGGAAGTCAAAGGGAAAGTTTGCGAAAACTTGTGAAACGCGAATTCGTGACATCAAATCTGGGTCGTTGATCGAGTCAGGCTATGGGTCGTCGATTTGAAGCATTGGAATTTCGACATTTCGGGAGTCGGGGTTGGCTCACTCATAAATTCCTGACATGTGAAGTCCCGAAACACTTTTTGCATAGGCACGTGCTCACAACTTGTGGTCGCGTGAGAGAAGGAGCTCTTGCTTGGTGCTTAGTCATGCATGCCGAGTGTCACAAGGACCCGTGGATATATTTTTCATGGGGTTCCAACAGGGAACCGAAAGTGCTAATCCAGCTCGTGGGAATTGAATGATCCTTAGACTGGGAGGTCATTGGACCCTGCCGAGGCAGAGGTAGGGGGTCTGCATTATTTTTATGGGGCTGCACAAATAAATGGGAAGCTTAGCGAAGCAGGGGGGGTAATCAGGATAAATAGCCAAACAATATACAGTTGGATGCTCAATTATGGCCCGGGAACTAACACTAGAGCATAACTCTTAGGAGTATGGGCTCTTCTTTCCTTGGCTATCAGTATTCATATATATGATCTTCTAGTGGTTGGCGACTAAAATATTGGTATCGAATGGTTGAAAAAAACAAGCGACATTCAGGTCTTGGGATTGACCTTTTGGAAAGAGTGGATTGAGGCCCTCATCCCGAAATTTTTGGCATTAGACTTCATGAATTCCTACAAATATTTCAATCGGGAGGAATATGTACTTTCCAAACAAGATCTAGAACTACATGAAGGGAACCTAAAATACTTTCGGATTGAAGATGGATAAGAAGATCCATCTCTTTTCCTATCTCTTTATTGATGATTTTAGGCAGTCTAGATATCTAGAATTTAGCTTCTTGTTGGTTTTTGGATCCAAGGAGGTTGTATTTCAGGTGTTAAGGTGTTGAAGAGATAGGTAGGCTCCCCATTGTTATCATGGGGATGACAAAATTTTCAGAAAACTTGTTTTTTGGACGGAAAGTTACAACGTTGTCAAAATTTTGTATTTGTACAATGATATTTTATATAAATAATATATAAGTGAAATTTTCTATGTGAAAAAAAAAGTGGCTCATATAATACTTAAATATTAATGTAAATATTTTCTTCTTCATCGTGCCATAGAGGTTTTCTATATCAAATGAGTGGAAGAGTTTATTTATTTATTCATTCTTTTTTTTATTATGACAAAGAATTAGATTTTCAAAGTATTAGGTCATTAAAGCCTAAATACTTAGTGAACACAAAACTCTATTCTATACATCTCACACTTCGTCTCACACTTCTTATACTACACCTCTAGCAAAGTAACTTGCAACCTTGGAAAGTGAAAATTAGTAGCCTTAGTCATGGGATTGAATGTGGGCCATGATGATCACACTCTTCTTTAGTCCACACCCCTTTAGTGGCATAAATTTTTTTGTTGTAGGGAAATCTCCCCATTTTCATGGAAACATGAAAGAATGAAGAGTTAGGGATAATGGTGTTGGCTTGAATATGAATTATTTATGTTAGTGATAACAACAAAGAGAGTGATGATCGATCCATACTATTCTATCAACTACCTATTTTATTTTTTTTGTAACTAGGGGAATTAGTAACAATGACAGTATCATACTCGTGTGACACGGGGTCGAATCCTTCCGGCTGCCTTATAACCCCTAGGGAGAAACACATAGCCCGCAAGCATGCCGTCCGAGTAAATCGGGGTGAGAATCGACCTTCAGACCTCTTTTTACATATTTCCTTCCATTTACACTACACTTGCCAATTGGTCTACACCCCTGCGGGCATAACTGTCTATCAACTACCTATTAAACACACCTTGGCATTGGGAAAATTTGAAATTCGAATTTGAAATTATTTAGACCCATGTAATTCCATAATATGGACCCTTGGAAGCTCCACTTATGTGAATACTTAAAGTGCCCAGGAAAATGTTCAAAGGCCATCATGAGAGGCCAAGAAACCTAACATGTGAGACGATGTGGCATTGTTAAGTAGGTATGGTAAGTGTGTGGTCAGTGTATTATTATATGAATTATGTTGAAATTATATATAATATTATTGAATAAAAGTTTTCTTGTGGTCAACAACATCTTAGGAATATCACGAGGGTAATGAGGCAACAAGAGGGGAATGAGGGAAATGTGTCTTAACCTTTTTGACAAGCGACAACTTGAGGAACATTTGATCTTTCCTTATTCTTGGCATTTCTCCTTTCCTTGGGAGTTTATTTCCCTTGCTTGGGTATGCATAGAACCACCTAATGTGGATAGTAAAGACATTCTAACCAAATGTTAGAATGGAGTTTGAGGAGGATTCTTCTCCATAGGAACATTGTAAGATAATTCTTGACCATTATTAATCATTCATTGTTATAGGACAAGATTTGTAATACCCATAGGTCGAACCCCATATTGTAAATGTAGATATGTTTTATAGGCTACTAAGTCGGATGTTTGGGCCTGAGTCTGTGTGTGCGTGTGTGTGTGTGTGTGTGCGTGCGCACTTGGTGTTGGAGTGCCTGTTTGATATTAATCCGGGGAGCCTATATGTTGAAAGACCAATGGGCCTATTATTTTAAATTGTAACCGCTCGTATCTATTAATAAAATACATCACTATTGCAAACCAAGTCATACGAAAGAGTATGGGGAGCTAGGACTCCACGAGAGGGAAAGGGGATAAGGACTTAAGAAAAGGGGCTAAGTCAAGGGGGTTTAATCCAAGGGAATATTATAATATATTATTAAAGTCCTAAGTCTTATTATATGATTTTATCCTAAGTTCCTAAGGTAGAACGAATTACCAAGTGGAGGAAAAGGTAGTTCTTTGTGTGCTATGTGTCAAGATGAGCACATGCATATTTAAAGGGGGAATCTAGTGTAATTCTCCCATTCCTTCCATCATTCTAACCATTTCCCAAAGAGGGTGAGATGTTGAACATTACCCTGTAATTCCTTGGTGGTTTGGGTTGAAGATGCAAGTTGTCAGTGTTGAGTCCTCAAAATAGACTTTTTTTGTCACATTCCTATCCTAAGCTTCCATCCAAAGCCCATACCTATGAACTAGTTGTATTATATTTTATCCCTTTTTTCCATAAAATCATGATCAACTACAGGACTTGTGTATTGAAGGACATTACAAGTAAATTGTTCATTTTATGCTTAGTTTCATTTTTCTTTATGCAATTTGATTTAATTTGTTATTATTTTTAACGAGTAGCTACAAAATCTCTGATTATGTAGCCTAGTCACTAAACGCTTTTCTGCAACAAGATCGTTGTTCTATAGAGTCACAATCACTTCAGGACTGAACCCCGACTTATGGTAGATTCCAAATCAATCCTTGAAGCTCATCCACCTATCAGTTCATCCCAAGGATCCTCCACATCAACACAGAAGGAAAGTCAAACCTAAAGTCAAACATGTACAAGTGGTGGAGTTGCGCAATATGGCTCTTCATTAAATCAACTCGAGAATGGAATGAGTTCATCTTGCATGGGATAAATTCATGCATTATGTCATGAATTTCTCCAATACATGGATGATTGTTCTTATTCTATACATCGACAAAGTTGTTAGATCTGATTATTCATACAGGCATGTCTATTTTATTTGTAAACAATTTGTGAGATCCATGAAGTGTGGATCTATGTGACATTGTATAAATATGTGTTATCAAACCTCTAAATGGGTATACATACATCTCTTGATATCAAACCATGTAATCATATTTCTCTTAAATTAATATTTTAAGTTCTAGTTATTGTGCACTCTCGTGATTTATATGTTGTGAGTTTAAAGAGCTTAGTCTCATACGATGTTTATAAGTAGCATTCCCTGTGCTAGGAGGCCCCCCTGAGGAGTATTACATTTCTCATTTGCTTCATTGTTGGTATTTTTTGTTTAGTGATTTATATTCCTATCCAATTATCTTATGCAAGTTCATTTATTTATGTTTACACAAGATAACTAACACTGTAGATTGTTATTTATACAGTAGGAACTCTCGTTTTGTTAGACGATTAAAAGATTGTCAATAACAATCCAGTAGATTAATGATCCTAATTGTTTAGAATTATCCTTGTATCTAAATATTATTTTGTTTTTGCATCATTAGAAAATACTATGTTCATTATGTAGCTAAGACAGTGAACCGTTTTTCCTTATGCATAAATAGATTGACCTAATACCTACATATATTTTGTATTTCACTTCATTAGTTTACGGTCCCAAGGTTGATGATTTAATGTAGTAGATTTCACCTAATGAACTAACTGAAATTTTTGGCGTCGTTGCTAGAGAAGTGCAAAAAGGCATTTAGTTTTTCTTTCTTTTAAATGCACATAGGAATGAATGAATGGGAATAGAGACAAAAAGATGCAAATACAACCTTACTATAAATTTTCTTTATAGTATAATAGCTCAATGCATTCTCTATAAGTAGAACTGTAGTGAGTCTCTCTTCAACCATTTAAAATCATGATAAGTATAATGCATGAATAGGTGTATATATAATAGAGGTAAATTTAATAGTGGTAGGAGTACACCAAGCACCACTTCACCCACTCCATCACGTGGTACTGTAAGAGCCACACCATCATCTAACCCATATGCGGGTAGAGATACAAGAGGAGGATGATCAATAAGGATTGTGAGTACACAAACAAAAGGCAAAGAAAAAATTGGAGAAGGCAGTTCTAAATTAACAAAAGTTCCATCAACCTCACAACAAGTTTTCATACTTTCATCCAAAACTAAGGAGGAAGAATTACTCAGTGGTAAGCCCAAAATTGTACTTCCAGAGAACCTTATTGAAGAACCAAAATTATCCATCCCATCAGAGGAATATGTACATCTCCAAGAAGACATGTCTGGAATATTTGGTGACTGAGAAGAAGTAAGAGGACTTGGAGGTGAAGAGGAAGAACGAAAAGAAAAACCAGAAAGAGAAGAAAGGATAGAGGGAATAGGAACAACAACTACTGAGGATGAATTTTGATTTCCAATTTTGGATCCAACATTTGTCATCCAAATGAAGATCATACCACCTTGAGCATTGCCCAATTTTCATGGTATGATAACCGAACACCTGTAAAATTTTCTATTATAATTTGATGTGTTATGTCGTATCTATGATTATTCTTATGATAATAAAAAATTGAATTTGTTTACAACTTCACTTAAGGATGTTGCATTACGGCTTGGGAACAAATGCTATAGAAACATGGGACGAGATGAGAAAAAAATTCCTTGAAAAATAGCATGATTATTGTACAAACCAAGGAACGAGAGAGGAAATGTTTAAAATGACACAAAAAGAGGACGAGAGTCTATAAAACTATTTAGAAAGATTTCATTATACAGTTAAAAGATAAAGGGAAAATCACTTAAATTTGGACACTCTTAAAGTCATTTTTCTTAGGGGAATTAGAGATGAATGGATTGATGTATAAAATTTAATGTGTAAAGGAGATATTTCTCACCTAACCTATTTGAAAATCTATGAATTATGCAAGAATATATCTCAAGGGAAGTCCAAATATAGTAAGGGACCTAGAGATACTATCTCTAGAGTCAACAAATCAACCACTGGTGGGGTAAGTAGAGTAGAGATTGGTAATGTATTGGGAAATTTTAAAACATGTATTCTCAGTACCCTTGGTTCTCAATTAAACACATTGAAATTAAGTAAAAGAAAGAGGTAGAGGATGCAATATTAACAATTTATTGTCCAAAATGTAGAAAAAGACATCCTTTAAAAGAATGTCCTTTAGATAACATTAAAATTTGTGGGATATGTGTAGATAATCATGCTACATAAAACTACCCATCTCTACCGAAACTCATGACAACTTACCAAGGGACTCAAGGAGCTATAGAGAAGTTGTGTTTCATTGCACCAAAAATACCTTAGCATCCAAGGACATCAGGTATATTTCAATATCCCTCTAAACAATTTAATTCTCATTTTTCTCAACAATACCCCCAACAAAATTGGACCATTCCTATGCATTGGCAAGCACGAACACCAAAACAAGTCCAAAACCAACCTTGGAAACAAGGTTGGAAAGGATATGCCTATTGGACCATGTCTTCTCCTTATCCCATGCAACAACAATACACCCAATATCCTACACAAAACTAGTATCCCCCCACAAGTCCAACAACCTTATTCCAATCATCCACCATGTTGGAGCTTCCTTTTACAAGTGGTTGAAATATAATTCTTGCAATCAAATGTTTACCCCGACATGTGAAGTGGCGATATCCGTTATAGTCCTAAGTCACCGTCGCCTAACCATAAAGTGAGTCTATCACTTTTATTACCTCGCACTATCGCGCTTTGGGAGTTACAAGTCGCAAGGTTTCCAAACTCCAATATGCGAAGTCGTGAAACGGTTTCAAAAGTTCACCCAGGTTAGTGTCAGGCGTAAGTCACTTTAAACCCTAGTTAAGCACTGTCAGGGTTTTGCGACTCGATGATCGGTCTCGAAAAAAACTATACCTTTGTAGCCCCGAGTCGCGAAGTCGTGATTTTTATTAATTAAGCATAGGTTAATTAAGATCTTAAGTCAGAGCACGTTTTTTCTTTTTTAAACTAAATCACATCATCACGATTTTAGGTTTTGGGGGCTCAAAGGATAGGAGTGAATTATCCCAATACGACGAACACCGAAAAGGGGGAATTAAAGACTAAAACAACTTAATTAAAGGAGCTAAGCTAGATTAATCGATGCGCTAATGCAAACCTTAACACACACCATCTACGAAGTAAATTTAAATGTTTTTGCAATGATTCGTGTTACGACTCGTAAAAAATTATGACATTTATTTGAAATACGACGAAGTGACAGATAGTAGGATCTCGCTTTTATTACTAAAATATTTCTTTAGGCAATTTGACCATTCTATTCGCAAGGACGCCAGGGTATTAAATACTAAGATAAAGAGTTTTTTCTTTCATTATTTCAAATTCTATTTCTATTTTTCTATGCGCAGATCTTTTTTCATCAGGATAACTTCTGTCTGCATTTACATTTTTACTACAGGAGATCTGAGTACCGAGTCCTCTATCATGGATCCACTAAAATCTTCCAAGGCAGTTTTCGAGAGTTCAGGTCAGAGCTCAGATGTTGTTTTCGATACGTCACCTCAAAGTATTGATACTGTCAAAACCTGGACATACATCTCCGACATTCTTCAGTCTGAATTGGTAAATTGTTCAGATGATTCCAGTGATAACGAGAGGGATGATTTGGCCACCAAATACAAAATCGTCATTCAAGCAGAGATGCACAAAATAGCAGCAAGGCCACGACTCCTTCCCTATTATGATATGATCATATGGGCACTAGACCATGTGGATATCTCGACCAAGACTATTATCAGTGAGCAGAAGGTGAAAATTGGGACTTTTAAACCAGAACATTTGCAGGTAATGTATCAGCTGTCACCCACACCAAACTTATCATACAATGCTGATTTTCTGGAAGGTTTCAAGCGGAAGGAATGCGAGCAATATGGAAAAAACTTGTCCGATCTGATCAAGGATTGGGTTTTGCACCCCGCAAAATTCAGAGCGGATGCTAATGGAATTTATTCAGTCTCCTCCTTAGAGCTACCATTCAGGTATATAGCAATGATGGCCTGTAGGTTCTATGAGAAGGAGGACACCGCACACGTTTTCCTCCCGTGGGTGCCTCTGATTCATATAGTCGCTGAAGGTTTTTCTTTCGATTGAGCCAAAATGTTGTCGGACAGTCTAACCAGTCGAATTACAGAATATTGAGTGCAGACGGTGAGTGGGAAAGCAACTTCATTTTTCATGTCCGCCTACATCATGGATGTTATTTGTTTCATGACGTCTTTCCCTCTAATGATCTGGAGCTGGACTCCATCTAATGTTGAGCCTATTCATGTCTATCATTCGAAAATTTGGGAGGACAAAGCCAAAGAATTCATATATGAGTTTTTCAACTCGGTAATGGTACCGATGCACGTCTCCATCTTCGGTAACCCACCTCCCAGGATTTCAGACAACATCGTGACCAACTTGAGTAGTGTGGTTGACTGGTATGTAGAGGCAGAGTTTTCATACATCAGGGTTTTCAGCGCTTTTGTTTCCCTGTATGCTCTACTACTATTCATGCTGGATAAGGTGGTATGTCGCAAAATTGCTATGCAAACCGTGATTGGTGGCATAAGCAAAGAGCTCAAGGGTTTTTCAAAGAAGGTATGGCCGCCCTTCCCATTTCATTTTTATACATATTATTTATTATATTTCGGACATGCCAAAGATGAGGCTACGACCTTGGAGGATTTTAAATCGATCGACATCGAGTTTAAGAAACATAACCCACACAAGGTCGTGAGTAATCACATGGAAAATTGTGGCATGAAAAGATACGAACATGAGCATTTGCCTCATGATGACATCTTCCGAGGTGCGAGATCCTTTGTCGAGGTCCTAAGTTGGATTCAAGCCCTGTCGCCCGGGGAGATGGCCAATTTCTTCACATTTAAGGAACACCGACGGAGCTGCCTTCCCCCAGTTTTACAGGGTAAGAACCCACAGACTGCAGATATATAACAAACGAAAGACAAGGTTTCAAAAGATTTAGATCCCGACCAAGAGGAAAATCATGAAAAGAAAAAGGAAACCGGGGACCCGGAACAGGAAGCCGAGATCCCCAACCCATCAAACAAGCTAGTCACAGTTGTTACCCCAGAAAAAACCATCCAAGGAAATCGACAGTCCCATCATGTCTATCAATCCCCTACAGTCTACAAAGGGGACCCCTAACGCAGGATGGATTTTCGACGAAGAGCTAACACCCATTACTGTAGAAGAGTTGTCTCCGAACGAGTTCTTCTTCGATAAGAAGAGAAAGGCCGTTATGAAGCAAGAGATTTACCGAGAAGCGGGCACAGTAGCCAAAAAATTCAAAATCCTAGCTGACGGGAAGGCCATGAAAAAGGAGGAATTCTCCACCCAGATAGCAGGGACGTTGGGGGATTTTTCTACAGCCAACCAATTTTCCATCGGATCTTTAAAAGAACAGTTAAAGAGGAAGAACCGTTTGATCATAACATTGGAGGCTAAGCTAGCTACAACAGAGGCAAATGCTAGAGATCAGGTGACCACAGGTCTAGAGCAAGCCAGAGCAGTCGATCAAAGGAAAATTGATCGACTCAGATCTGATCTCGAGAAAATACATCGACCTAGACCAGCCAAGCTAAGGTAAGCTAACAAGAAGAACTAATTAGGCAGTTACAAGTAAAGTTTAATTCTGCAAAGAGCCAGGTTATAGATATCAGAATATTTAAATCCCAAGCCATTGAAATCCAAAAAAGAGTGTCAGTAGCTCAGCAAGATTTATTCGCTAAAGTGGAGGCCATCCAAAACCATTGCCAAACCATTGATCAAGTATTGGAAGACATTTCTTTGAGATAAAGAGAAGTTGGGGTGGCTTGGGTCGCTTTCCAAGAGGCTGTTATAGCCACGATGAGAAAAGAAATGGTCAGTAGTTCCAGGCTTTCCATTCCAGAGAAAACCAGAGGTAATATCTTGCTGAAGGTGTGGGAGCGTAATATATCCGAAAGCAGAGAACGAGCAAAAGAAATGAGAAACTCTTGTGAAGAAAATTTAGGCTTGATAAATGAAAGTTCATTGGATCTCGATAGGGAGAGAAGTGTTGGGACACTGGGCCAGATCGATATAGCCAAGTGCCTGCTCAATATCAAGGAGAACGAGGAAAAAGAGCAGGCTGAAATATCACAGATAAGCCAGACTGATATAGTCCAAGTGGATAAATGGATAATAAAACCAAGTGTACAGTTATGTTCTATCATCACTAAAGACCAACAAGTAGGGGAAGGTTGCCACAACTAGCGAAGCATTGTTACGCTTTTGAGGCAAACAACCAAGCAGAGCCTTCCAGGTTGATATCCCAGTTGGTGGAGAGGTGCATCACTTGCACCAAGCAGGCGAAGGGGTAGGTTTCCGGTGCCAAATAATGAAAAGTGTCTGCATGTTCTATTTTTAGTACCCAAAGAGTAAAGAAAGGAAGGTGCTCTACCCGCATGAAGGAGGTTAAAGACAAAGAAGCGAAACACTTAAAATTCCCATTTTTGTAACCTAAAACTTGGGGAACAATTGAAATTCTAATGTTTAGAAGCTGTATAAAGAGGCATTTTTGAAGAGAGAAAAGGGTTGGACCTTTCTTGGCTGATTGTAATAGAGAATTTCTTCCTTTTGAAAATTAATACAATGCAATCTAAAGATTCCTGATTTTGTGAAGACTGAGTTATGAGTTTTGTTTTCTCTATTATCTTATATTAAGTTTCATTTCACACATATATTTCTGATGAATGCTTAGCTACAATTTAGTGCAACTTCTATTGTGGTGACCAACTTTTAGTCGTCTAATCGCTTGTATTGTTTCCTCTGTATCGCCTATCAGCAGGTATAAGACCTATGAACTTTTTATATCTCTATATTTTATGCTTCGTCAGATTACTTCTTGCCTTTTTCTTCTTCTGTTTGCAGGGCGAGATTCTCCCTTGATAGGAGCCTCGCATTGTCGACTGCTTAATGTTTTCTCACATTTCATACATGATTCTTTAAAAAGTTAACTTAGTTACGGGAGAAGGTCTTTGGTTTGTGTTCTATCTTTAACATCAGATTTTGAAAGTTCTCTTTTCTACGGTTAAAAAAAAAAAAGGGTTTTGAAGTGGCATTTTAAACCTCCAACTTTCTTTTCATTTTTTGTTCCTCCATGACTGTGCCCTTTGCAAGACAACCCAACATTGAACCCAGCCTATCGGATCAAACCAACATTGCTTTGAACCTATTTGACACCATACTTAAAACCACCATCACCCAGGTCGAACTCGAACGTTCATGGGCCACAATTGAACGAGATATAAGCATCCAAGAATGTTTGGAAGCGAGACAGAGACAACTTAGAAATCAACCTTAGCTTCCTTTTTCCCGAAGGTTGATTTTTCCCCTTTTTATATTTTACTCACGTTCATATGCCTAGACCTTGTACTTTTTAGCCTTAAGTACAGACTCTGGAACAACATTCTTTCTGGCACCGTTTCCGAGGACCGAAGTTACAAATCCTTTTCCCTGGGAGAACGACATTTTTGCAAGTTTCTACCCTTTGATGGTGAAAAAAGGGTGAACACCTTCTAAAGGATTTTTCTTTTATCATTCAATTGGCGACTCCACGTTTAAGTAATCTGGCATCTGGTCGAAGGAACACCAAACAAAACCTAGATGGTAAACAGACCACGCCCGTTTCCGATCCCGAAAAAATACTGAAAACAAGAGGTTCCCTTAAGCCAACCACTGCAGTTTACCAACTTAGGCACACACAACCCAAAGCTAAGATTCATTTTGAACCTCTAACTGCGCACGAATCACCCCCTAAAACCCTCAATCCAACTTTAACTCTCCCCAAAATTAAAAATTAAATTCATCCGACAACTTCTGGAGTACATAAAGGTGAAAATACCTCAGTAAATTTAACATTGATTGATATCCCATCGACTCTTCGGTTAGATTTCCCGACCTCACCGAGTCTCAAGGAGTATACCATAGACTCAGATTCTACGCTCATAGGTTCCCCTGATTACATCTCTTGCAAGTCCGAGGAACCAAGTCCTCGCATCCCTTTTCACCCTTCTTTAGTTTTCGCGTCTCTCGAAGAAGCTAAAGATTCTCTTTTAGTGTTCCAAAACCCTCTGTATAATGCATCGTTATCCTACCCAATAGTATCGATGGCGGTCGTCGGAGGGGGAGGTGGAGGGGTTTTGGGAGGAGGAGGTGGAGGGGCTCTAGGAGGAGGAGGGGGGGGGCAAGGGCCGCCCCCCGCCTCCTAGAGTTTTCACTAAAGTAGCTGCCAGATATGCACCTCTGGTCCTGCCTGTCCCTCTTCATGAACTTCCTGAAAACTACATGAAAAACTTACCTAAATTTATAGGTGAAGGGGACCTGACCGCGACAGAACATAAAAATTTCTTTGATCAGTTCGTAGATATCCTAGGTCTCGAACATGAAGATGTATATTCAAGGTTATTAGTTCAGAATTTTGAAGGACAGGTACGAGGGTGGTTTCGAAGTCTACCCACAGGTTCGATATTATACTATGATGCCCTAGAAGACTCTTTTCTTAGACAATGGGGCGAAAGAAAAGACCATTTGTACTATTTGACCGAGTTCAGGTCTTTAAAGAAAAAAAAATTAGAAACTGTTATGGAATTCATTCAAAGGTTTAACAAGTTATATAGTAAGATCCCAGTCGAAGTTAAACCATCCCAACCTACAGCCAAGGTAACCTTTGTGGGAGCCTTCGAACCCGATTTCACACTTCTGTTGAGAGAAAGGAGAGGGGATACCCTGACCCAAATGCAAGACGACGTCGTAGAGATCGAATCTAACATGATGGATTCGGGAAAATTAAAAACAAAACTAGAAACGGGAAACCGAGAAACCAAATGTTTTAGGGAACAATCGGGACCCTCAGGGCCTAGTAGATCCTCAGATGATAAAATGGATGATATGGCTAGGATAATTAAAGAGCTATCAAATAAGATTTCCAGAATGGATCTAGATCAATCCAAGGCAGATCCTTTCATTAAAAGGGAATTCAGAAGAAACCCCAACCCTCAAAATCAACAAAGACAGATTAAAAACGAAGAACAAAAAATTCAAACTCCTTTAAAAAATGAAAATTTTATAGGAGGAAATGACCTACAAGATTTCGAGAATCTGGAAGAAGACATAAACAATTTGGGTGATGATTGCACACAACCTCATTTAACTAAAGAAGATTACGAGAATTCCTTGAACATAGAGAAACCGTCAAATAAAGACGACGACATAAACAACACTGATGTTTCTGTCTATCAAGAAATGACTGATTCAATAATGGCTGAGGTCCAACACAGGTACAACCTGAGGCCCAAAAACAAACCTGTGTCGACTCCTCAACCCAAGAAAATTCTCCCTAGAGGCAAAATATACAATCCTGTCCCAAAGGAGACCGAGATACCTAATAGAAAAATAAAAGAGGTAGATTCGCAGAATCCCAAAGTAAAGGAGGTTGAGAACCAAGCAAAAAAAACTAAGACAGCTGAAACACGTATATCGGTAAATAAACTCACGGAAAATCAATCAGCACAAACAAATAAGTTAGAAAAGAAGGAGTCTGAGGTTTCAACCAAAGAAACAAACAAAGGTGGGGGAAGGTTTCAACCTTCAAAATGAGATAAATAAGATCAAAATACCAATACCTCTGGTCAAATTAGCAAAGAATCCTTTGTATCGAAAGCAGATAGCCAAAATGATAGGTTTTTTGGATCTAGAAAGTCACTCTGACGTGATAAACTTGGAAGATGATAAGCCTAATATCACTTTTGGTCCACATTTCGAGGGTGCCAGAGACACCGTCACTCCCTTCTATATTACCCTGAATGTGCATGACTGATTGCTGCATAACTACATGCTAGACTCTGGAGCCTCACATAATGTGATGCCCAAGTCTATTATGGATAGACTAGGCCTCGATATCACCAGGCCTTATGGAGATCTCTACTCTTTTGATTCAATAAGAGTTAAGTGCATGGGTATGCTAAAAGATTTAGTAGTCACTCTTGCATAGGTTCCAGTGAAAAGCGTCCTGATGGATGTAGTTATCGCCGATATACCTCCGAAGTATGGCTTGCTACTATATAGGTCGTGGGGAGCCAAAACTGGGGGGTCTTTTCAACTAGACATGACCTACGCCACGATTCCTGTGTTTGGTGGACAATTTACTCGGCTATACTGGGAAACGAGGTTAGCATACATAATAAGCAACCCACAGAATGCTAACAACTATCCTATTTATGTTGCCGATCAAGATCTAGGGAATTGTCTTTTGTCTTTTGATCATGGTGTAAATAGTTGTATAGTCGACAATTAAATAGATGAAAATGAATCAGGAAAGATAAACGAAGATATGTATAGCACTGGAATTTGGAAAATGTTTTTCGACAGTGCCTTGTCATATGAAGGAGCAGGTGCAAGAGTACTGTTTTTAGCACCTAAAAATGAATTTGTTATTCCTTTCTCTTACAGGATTCAGTGGGATATAGACTACACCAATAACTTATGTGAGTACGAGGCCCTAGTATTAGGGTTGGAAGCTGCCAGGAAGCTGAACATAAAAAACTTGGAAGTATACGAAGACACAGAGTTGATATTCAAACAAATAAATCGACAATACTAGGACAAACACCCAAGATTGAGATATTACAAGAATTGCGCCTGGGATTTAATAGAAAATTTCTTCTCGTCGGTAAATGTTCATTTCATCCGTGAGCTAAAAACCTGCAAGCCGATTCATTAGCCAAAGCAGCCTCAACGTTTCCCCCCCCTACAACTTTCAAACTAAGGTACCACATAGAGGTGAGGAACAGACCTTCCATACCAAACAACATCCAACACTGGAAAGTGTTTGAGGATGACGAACAAATTAGGATGTTCCTTGAAATGGTGGATGACTTCGTCGAAACTCACATTGACCAAGAAAACCAAAACGACCACACATGGATCATGCAAGAGGGAGAGGATCCTCGGGGGTTCCAGGAAAAGATCGCTAATCATCGCATGTTAGTTTTAAAAAACAATCAGATTCCAAAGGGACTAATCCCTCTGGAGATACTGTTCGACCAAAATGATATGCCCTTAAAATCTACTTTTCAACCCCAACCAGAAGAGTTTGAAGACTGCGATGTAGGAACCAAAGAGGAGCCTAGGATAGTAAAAATATCAAAGTATCCCCCTCCTGAGACAAAAAGTAAATATGCTTATCTACTTGAGCAATATAAATATGTTTTCACTTGGTCGTACGAAGAGCTGAAGACCTATGACACCACTGTGATTGAACACAAGATACCCCTAAAGCCTAGTGTCAAACATTTTAGACAAAAACTCAGACAAATCAATCCTATTTTATTGCCCGTGGTCGAAAGGGAAGTTAAGAAGCTCCTGGATGCAAAGATCATTGTACCACTGAGATACTCTGACTGGGTAGCAAACCTGGTCTCAGTTAGAAAGAAAAGTGGAGAGATCAGATTGTGTGTTGATTTTAGAAATATAAATAAATCCTCCCTCAAAGATAATTACCCCCTACCCAAAATGGACCACATTTTAGAAAAAGTAGTTGGGGCAAATAGGATGTTGATGATCGACAAGTTTTCCGTGTACAACCAAATTGCTGTCAACGAGCACGATAAAGAAAAAACAACCTTCACCACCCCTTGGGGTACATTTACGTATGACAAGATGCCTTTTGGTTTAATGAATGCAGGTGATACTTTCCAATGTGCTATGGATATCGCTTTCATTGGTGAAAGGGACAAATTCATGGTTATCTATCTTGATGATCTAACTATTTTTTCTAAATCTGATGAAGATCATCTGATACATCTCAAGCAGATGTTTGAGAAATGCCACGGGTTTGGTTTGTCCTTAAACCCCAAAACGTCTCACTTTGCTATGCAAGAAGGTAAACTCTTGGCCCATATTGTGTCTCGAGATGGAATTAAAATTGATCCTAAAAGAGTTGATGCTATAGACACAATAAATATCCCTAGGAATGTGAAAGAGATTTAGTGATTTTTAGGAAAAATAATTTTTTTGAGGAGATTTATCCCAAACTTTGCTGAAATTGTGAAGTTGATCACAAATATGCTAAAGAAGAGCAGTGAAGTGAAATGGACAGTAGAAGCCAAAGCATCATTTGCATGCATCAAGAAGGTTATAAGCGAGGCACCCGTACTGGCAAGCCCTGATTATCTAAAGGATTTTCTGATTTTCTCGTTCGCCTCCAAACACACACTTGCCGCGGTACTCCTCCAAAAAAATGAAGTAGGTTTCAAGAAACCAATAGCCTTTTTTAGCAAAAGTCTTAGAGACGTTGAACTCAAATACAATATAATGGAAAAGCAAGTGTATGCTATAGTGAAGGCATTAAAGGATTTCAGAACCTATGTGTTATATTTGAAGGTAATTGCGTACGTACCCACCAGTTCCGTAAAAGACATTTTGGTTCAGTCCGACAGTGATGGGAAAAGGGGACGATGGCTTGCTAAAATTCAAGAATTTGACCTGGAGATAAAACCGACGAGACTAGTAAAGGGACAAGGTTTGGCTAAGCTCTTAGCCGAATCCAATTTCAGAGCCCTCGGGATAAATGGCCTACATGGATGTGAAGAGTGCGTGGACATGCACGAGCTCGATGAACAAATAACTTCCATTAGAATCGAAGAGAAGTTTGCCTCGTCAGATTGGTATAAAGACATAGTGTCCTACCTGCTGACCTTGAAATGCCCGAGTGACTTATCCCCACCTAAATCCAGGATGCTAAAGCTGCATGCGGTGAAGTACTGTATATTCGAAAGCCAATTGTATTGGAAAGACCCACTAGGCTTCCTGTTGGTTTGTTTAGTTGAATCAGAAACAGAGAAGGTCATAAACGAATTTGACGAAGGAGTGTGCAGAGGACATCACGCCTGGAGGGAAACGACTTATAAGATCCTGAGGGCAGGATATTATTGGCCCAATCTATTCCCAGACGTCAATGCCAAAGTCAGAGCCTGTAACCTTTGCCAATTGTTCGCAGGAAAGCACAAAATCCCAGCGCTACCATTGGTGCCGGTCAAAACGGATGCCCCTTTTCAAAAATGGGGACTAGATTTTATAGGCAAAATTAACCCTCATTCTAGCGCTCAACATAAATGGATCCTGACTGCTATAGATTACTTCACCAAATGGGTGGAGGCTATTCCAACTAGAAAGGCAACGAATTCAGTGGTAATGGATTTCCTAGAAGAGAACATTTTGTCTAGATTCGATTGCTCCCGAAAGATAGTCACAGATAATGCCCAAGCATTTAAATCTATGGCTATGGTCAGATTTTTCCAAAAGTAAAATATCATGCTCGGTCATTCCATGACATATTACCCCCAAGGAAATGGGCTAGATGAGTCTTCAAACAAGAGTCTAATCGCTATAATCAAGAAAGTGTTGAGCGAAAACAAAAAATCTTGGCATGTACATTTGAAATACGTTTTGTGGGCGAATCAGATAGGTACAAAAAAATATGTCGACACTTCTCCTTTCCAAATGGTATACGGGACCGACATAGTATTACCTATAAATATAGCACTTCCCGTAATGAAACTTTGGCAAGATGAGAAATAAGAACAAAATCATGTCACAAGAAGAATAAACCAGCTGATTGAAGTTCAACAACACAGGGCTGAAGTGGACGAAAGGCTGTAGAAATACCAGGACAACATGAAAGCGTTATTTGATCGTAAGGCCAAGGATAGAGAATTTCTCCCCGACGATTTGGTTTTGAAATGGGATGCTAGGAAGGAAGACTCGAGAAAACATGGTAAATCTGATCATATCTGGTATGGACCATTCAAAGTCATAGCTCCTGAAGGGAAAAATTCGTTTCTATTAGAGAATCTGGACGGTAAAATGCTCAACGCCCCTGTCAATGGGAATTATTTAAAACACTATATGTAATAAATGGTTTCCCAAATTTCCACTCTATATAGCGGTTTGTGTTTGTTTTTTATTCCACAATTTTTTCTTTGGTAAGTCTACTTTCATCACAAATAAAATAGGTCAGTGTTTTTCTAGAAGTAGGGATACGAAATTTTCAACGCATTCAATTCCTTTATATCCCTGATACTCTTCGTGTTGTTCCCTTGCAGGATCCCAGCTTGCAACCCAAACGAGAGAAAGGAATAAACATACAGTCATATATTGGAGAATCAATTCACCAAAAACATGTGATAGAATTTTTTTTTCGTTATTTTAGAAGAGAACGAAATGGTAAGGCAAAGGTACGAGTTTCAGAGATGTCTATTTTTCAAACAAGTATCGCTAAAGTGCCATGACGGTCTCATAAGTATGTTGTTTTTGCCTGATATGTCATTAAAATAACAACTTCTTACTCTGGGTCCTAAAAGTTTCACCCGGATAAAGATAAGAGGTAATTAAAATAAGCAGAGGGAGTAACGTGTCTCCGAGAAAGGGTTCCAAGAGTCCGGTTTAATCCATGACCTCTTTTTTTCAAAATCCAGGCCTTTCTCCGTCGCCCTTTTTCTGTCCCCGGATTTACCTTTTTAAAAACCAGACACCTTTCCATGGTTCCCATAGAGGGAGAATAGGTTATGTTTTAGCTTTGGAAACTGGAAGACAGATCTTAAAAAGTAATCCAACCCTCATACCTCCTCAGTCTCCTACTAAATAAAGTTATGCGTAGGTTGATCCTGACTCTTCTAGGTTTGTTAACAGTGTTCGAAGGATTGAGGCTTGCTCGAAGGAAGACCCCTGAAGTAATTTTTCCCATTTTCCCTGTGGGCTAAGGTGTTTTGAAATTTAAGAGAAGGTTGATCCCGAGTAATCAAAGCAAGTTGACAGACCTCCACTGCGAATATTACACAGATATCATCCCTGGTATGCCTTATACAAACTGTTTGCCCCCACTTTGTGCTTTAAAAATTAAAATATAAGACAGATGGTGAAAGGAAATTCATATTTGATTGCCCCCATATAGTCCAAGAAGACGATGAAAGGAAATTCATAAATGATTGCCCTCGTCTCAACATTTAAATGGACAATTATGATTCAAAGTGGTGAAAGGAAATTCAGTAAAAGGGGCTAGATAACTTCACCGGGGTACTGAACAGGCTTGCTGGAAGTGAAGCAATATCTGAGATATCTGTAAGGCTGTCATACATAAATTTCATTCTACTCTGGTAATCAACCTTTTCGAAACCGGATCTGCATCCCAAGTTCAGAAAGGACTCCCCAATTAAAATCATGAAATTTACTTCGTTTGATGCAAGCCAAAACCCACAAGATCTGTTGAATTTCCTAAGACTGTTTTGATTATCTTAAAGAAGACCTGAATTCAATATCAAGAAGCAGAAAGTCATCGAAAGGGCTACAACTGATTTTAGAACGCATTTGAACTTTGAAAATATTTTCAGAAGTAAAGACAAAATCTCTTTTTCCCTTTGTATCCCCTTCCTAAAACAAGTTTTGTAGAAAGAAACCAAAGACTCCATTTACCCAATACAGGCACATGGTCTACTGTTCTTCTCGTCTCGCAGGAAGACGGGATCCCTAGTTGGAGCCTATGTTGGAGCCACCTTTTACAAGTGGTTGAAATATAATTCTTGCAATCAAAAGTTTACCCCAACATGAGAAGTGGTGATAACCGTTGTAGTCCTAAGTCATCGTTGCCTAACCATTAAGTGAGTCTATCACTTTTATTACCTCGCGCTATCGTGCTTCGGGAGTTACAAGTCGCAAGGTTTCCAAACTCCGATATGCAAAGTCGCAAAACGGTTTCAAAAGTTCACCCAGGTTAGTGTCAGGGGTAAGTCACTTTGAACCCTAGTTAAGCACTGTTAGGGTTTCACGACTCGATGATCGCTCTCCCAAAAAAATATACCTTCATAGACCTGAGTCGCAAAGTCACAATTTTTATTAATTAAGCATAGGTTAATTAAGAGCTTAAGTCAAATCACATTTTTTCTTTTTTAAACTAAATCACATCATCGCGATTTCGGGTTTTGGGAGCTCAAAGGATAAGAGTGAATTCTCTCAATACGGTGAACACCAAAAAGGAGGAATTAAAGACTAAAACAACTTAATTAAAGGGGATAAGATGGATTAATCGATGCGTAATGCAAACTTTAACACGCACCATCTACGAAGCAAATTTAAATGTGTTTGCGTTGATTCGTGTTATGACTTGTAAAAAATTATGGAATTTATTTAAAATACGATGAAGTGACTGATAGGAGGACCTCGATTTTACTTCTAAAATATTTCTTTAGGCGATTTGACCATTTTGTTCGCAAGGATGCCAGGGTCTTAAATACTAATATAAAGATTTTTTTCTTTCATTATTTCAAATTCTATTTCTATTTTTCTGCGCGTAGAGATTTTTTCATCAAGATAACTTCTGTCTGCATTTACATTTTTACTACAGGAGATCTGAGTACCGAGTCCTCTATCATGGCTCCAAGAAAAGTGTCCAAGGCGGCTGCCGAGAGTTAAGGTCAAGCTCATATGTTGTTTTCGATACTTCACCCCGAAGTATTGATACTGTCAAAACCTGGACATACATCTCCGACATTCTTCAGTCCGAATCAGTGAATTGTTCAGATGATTCCAGTGATAACGAGAGGGATGATTTGGCCACCAAATACAAAATCTCCATTCAAGTAGAGATGCACAAAATAGCGGCAAGGCCATGGCTCCTTCCCTATTATGATATGATCAGATGGGTGCTAGACCATGTGGATATCTCGACCAGGACTATTATCAGTGAGCAGAAGGTGACGATTGGGACTTTTAGACCAGAACATTTGCAGGCAATGTATCAGCTGTCACCCACACCAAACTTTGTGTATGATGCTAAGTTTCTGGAAGGTTTCAAGCGAAAGGAATGCGAGCAATATGGAAGAAACTTGTCCAATCTGATCAAGGATTGGGTTTTGCACCCCACAAAATTCAGAGTGGATGGTAATGGAATTTATTCAGTCTCCTCCTTAGAGCTTCCATTCAGGTATATAGCAATGATGGCCTATAGGTTGTATGGGAAGGAGGACACCGCACCATTTTTCCTCCCGTGGGTGCCTCTGATTCATATAGTCGCTGAAGTTTTTTCTTTCGACTGGGCCAAACTGTTGTCAGACAGTCTAACCAGTCGAATTACAGAATATCGAGCGCAGAAGGTGAGTGGGAAAGCAACTTCATTTTTCATGTCCGCCTACATCATGGATGCTATTTGTTTCATGATGCCTTTCCCTCTAATGAGTTGGAGCTGGACTCCATCTAATGCTGAGCCTATTCATGTCTATCATTCGAAACTTTGGGAGGACAAAGCCAAAGAATTCATATATGAGATTTTCAACTGGGTAATGGTATTGATGCACGTCTCCATATTCGGTAACCCACCTCCTAGGATTCCAGACAACATCGCGGCCAACTTGAGTAGTGTGGTTGACTGGTATGTAGAGGCGGAGTTTTCATACATCAGGGTTTTCGACACCTCTGTTCCCCTATATGCTCTACCACTATTCATGCTGGATAAGTTGGTAGGTCACGAAATCTCCAGGCAAACCATGATTGGTGTCATAAGAAATGATCTCAAGGGTTTTTCGAAGAAGGTATGGCCGTCCTTCCCCATTCATTTTTATACATATTCTTTATTAGATTTTGGTCACGCCAAAGTCGAGGCTATGGCCTTGAAGGATTTTAAATGGGTCAACATCAAGTTTAAGAAACATGACCCACACAAGGTCGTGAGTAATCACATGGTGCATTGTGGCCTGAAAATATACAAACATGAGCATTCACCTCATGACGACATCTTCCAAAGTGCGAGATCCTATGCCGAGGTCCTAAGTCGGATTCAAGCCCTGTCGCCCGGGGAGATGACAGATTTCTTCAAATTTCAAGAACACCAACAAAGCTGCCTTCCCCCAGTTTTACAGGGTAAGAACCCACATACTGCAAATATACAACAAACAGAAGCCAAGGGTTCAAAAGATTCAGATCCTGGCCAAGAGGAAAATCAGGAAAAAAAAAAGGAAACTGGGGACTCAGAACAGGAAGCCAAGATCCCCAACCCATCAAACAAGCCAACCAAGGTTGTTACCCCATAAAAACCATCCAAGGAAATCGACAGTCCCATCGTGTCTATCACTCCCCTACAGTATACAAAGGGGATCCCCGATACGGGATGGATTTTTGGCGAAGAGATAATGCCCATTAATGTAGAAGAGTTGCCTCCGAATGAGTTCTTCTTCAATAAGAAGAGAAAGGCCATTGTGAAGAAAGAGATTTACCAAGAAGCGAGCACAGTAGCCAAAAAATTCAAAATCCTAGCCGACGAGAAGGCCATGAAAAACTAGGAATTCACCACCCAGATAGCAAGGACGTTGGGGGCTTTTGCTGCAGCCAACCAATTTTCTGTCGGATCTCTAAAATAATAGTTAAAGTGGAAGAACCGTTTGATCAGACCATTGGAGGCTAAGCTAGCTACAACAGAGGCAAATTCCAGAGATCAGGTGAACACAGGTCTAGATCAAGCCAGAGCAGCCGATCAAAGGGAAATCGAGCGGCTCAAATTTGATCTTGAGAAAATACATCAGTCGGCCCAGACTAGCCAAGCTCAGATAAGCCAGCAAGAAGAACTGATCAGGCAGTTACAGGTAAAGTTGAATTCTGCCGAGAGCCAGGTTATAGATATTAGGATATTCAAATCCCAAGACATTGAAATTCGAAAAAGAGTGTCAGTAGCTCAACAAGATTTACTTGCTAAAGTGGAGGCCATCCAAAACCATTGCTAGACCATTGACCAAGTATTGGAAGACATTTCTTTGAGAGAAAGAGAAGCTGGGGCGGCTTGGGTCTCTTTCCAAGAGGTTGTTATAGCTGCGACAAGAAAAGAAATGGTCAGTAGTTCAAGGCTTTCCATCCCAGAGCAAACCAGAGGTAATATCTTGCTGAAGGCGTGGGAGCGTAATATATCTGAAAGCAAAGAACGAGAAAAAGAAATGAGAAACTCTTGTGAAGAAACTTTAGGCTTGATAAATGAAAGTTCATTGGATTTCGATAGGGAAAGTAGCACTAGGACACTGGGCCAGATCAATATAGCCAAGCGCGTGCTCAATATCAAGGAGAACGAGGAAAAAGAGGAGGCTGAAATATCATAGATAAGCCACACTGATATAGTCCAAGTGGATAAATGGCTAATAAAACCAAGTGTACAGTTATGTTCTATCATCACTGAAGACCGACAAGTAGGGAGAAGGTTGCCACAACTAACGAAGGATTGTTATGCTTTTGAGGCAAATAACCAAGTAGAGCCTTCTAGGTTGATAGCCCAGTTGGTGGAGAGGTGTGTCACTTGCACCAAGCAGGTGAAGGGGCAGGTTTCCGGAGCCAAATAATGACAAGTGTTTGCCTGTTCTATTTTTAGTACCTGAAGAGTAAATAAAGGAAGGTGCTCTACCCACATGAAGGAGGACAAAGACAAAGAAGCAAAACGCTTAAAATTCCCATTTTTGTAACCTAAAACTTGGGGAACGATTGAAATTCGAATGTTTAGAAGTTCTATAAAGAGGCATTTTTGAAGAGAGAAAAGGGTTGGACCTTTCTTGGCTGATTGTAATAGAGACTTTCTTCCTTTTGAAAATTAATACAAAGCAATCCGAAGATTCCTGATTCCATGAAGACTGAGTTATGAGTTTTGTTTTCTCTGTTATCTTATATTAAGTTTTATTTCACACATATATTTCTGATGAATGCTTGGCTACAATTTAGTGCAACTTCTACTTTGGTGACCAACTTTTAGTCATCTAATCACTTGCAGTTTTTCCTTTGTATCGACTATCAGCAGGTACAAGACCTGTGAACTTTTTAGATCTCTATATTTTATGCTTCGTCAAATTACTTCTTGCCTTTTTCTTCTTCTATTTGCAGGGTGAGATTCTCCCTTGATAGGAGCCTCGCATTGTCGACTGATTAATGTTTTCTCACATTTTATACATGATTCTTTAAAAGGTTAACTCAGTTACGAGAGAAGGCCTTTGGTTTGTGTTCTATCTTTAACATCAGATTTCAAAAGTTCTCTTTTCTACGGTTAAAAAAAAAAAGGGTTTTGAAGTGGCATTTTAAACCTCCAACATTCTTTTCATTTTCTGTTCCTCCATGACTTTTCCCTTTGCAAGACAGGCCAACATTGAACCCGGCCTATCGGATCAAACCAACATCTCTTTGAACCTATTTGACACCATACTTAAAACCGCCAACACCCAGGTTGAACTCGAACGTTCACGGGCCGCAATTGAACGAGATATAAGCATCCAGGAATGTTTGGAAGCGAGACAGATACAACTTAGAAATCAACCTTAGCTTCCTTTTTCCCGAAGGTTGATTTTTCCCCTTTTTATCTTTTACTCACTTTCGGTTGCCTAGACCCTGTACTTTTTAGCCTTAAGTATAGACTCTGGAACAACACACCACAACCAAAAATTTCACAACCTCAACAACTTCAATTACCATCAAATCAACCTCTAATACCTACCCAGCTACCTGCGCAACTTGTTTCTAACCCCAATAATAAATTAGCACAACCCGCTTACAATGTCAAGCTACCGAATCTTACCGCTTATATGGTTACTTCTCTTGGTATAAATGATATTCATCTTAGATCAAGAAAAGTACTTCATCGATATGAAAGTATTATTGTTGAAGAACCAATAGATGATGAAACTCCTAATCAAACAAACAATAATGATAGTATTAATCCAATAAATCAAACTTTTTCATCTGTAATAAATCAAGCACACCAATATGTTACTCCACCTTTCCTAGAAAGTTTGGCATTAGAAAATCAAATCACTCAATCATGATATGATTTATTAGATGAGTTAAAGAATGTTTGTATCAAAACGTCATTATTGCAAGCAATCAAAGACATTCCAATTTATGCTAAGACAATAAGAGAATTGTGTATAAATAAAAAAGAAGGAAAAAGAAAGACCCACAAACAATGCAAGTTATTGGTAAATTGGCAAATCTTGTGTCAAGTAAAATATACATGCAAAAATATGTTGATCCTAGTAGCACCATTATAAAAATCCATATCAATAATTTTTCAATAGAAAACACATTAATAGATCTAGGAGCAACAATAAATGTAATGGAAAAAAGTACCATGGATGAATTACAATTGTCTAATATCCATAATACACCCACAATTTCACAATTAGCTGATAGATCAACAATAAAACTAGAAGGTGTATTAGAGGATATAATAGTCTCCTTGAATTCTTGGGAGTACCCTATAGATTTCATGGTTTTACAACCAAAATCTAACTTGGGTGGGCACCCATTAATCCTAGGGAGGCCTTGGTTAGCTACAGTCGATGCTTTTATCAGTAGTAGATTAAGGGACATGACAATTGCACATGGGGTTTCAGTTAAGAAATTTAATTTATATCCACCTTCTAAAGCTTTAACTGAATTAGAATTTACACAATGCTTTCAAGATACAAATGATGATGAGGAAGTAGTACACCATGTTTTAACTATTGACTAAGTTATGAATCTAAAGAATGATATTGAGGAAAATCAAATCATCAATCTTATTAATAATTATGATTTTACTCAATATTATGGGGGGGGGGAATTATTTTGATCATAAACATGTCTTGGACAAAAAATTTCAAAAAAAATGTACTATAGATACTTTATCAACAATTCCAGGTTCAATGTATTTTGTCAAATCAATATAAGAATCAAGTAATGTAGTTGTTGAAAATTTTCTAGGAAAAACTTTAAATATCAATTCTAAACTTGAAGAAATTCAAAAAGAGAAATTAATCAAAATGCTACAGAAACATTCTGGTGCATTCACATGGGAATACACTGATATGCATGGAATTCACCCTAATACATGTATTCATCATATTTATATAGATGAGAATTCCAAGCCTATCAAACAACCCTAAATACATATGAATCCACTCTTGAAAGAAATTGTGAAAGATGAACTATAGAAACTACTTAACGTTAATTTTATATATCCAATTTTTTACAGTCAATGGGTATCTCCATTAGTGATTGTTCCTAAGAAAAATGGAAAATGGAATTGTTTCATAAATTATAAGGAATTGATTATTGAATAAAGCAACCTTGAAAGATCATTTTCCTCTACCTTTTATAGACCAGGTCTTAGATACACTAGAATGTGAAAAATATTTTTTTGTTTTGGATGGATTTAGTGGTTATAACCAAATACAAATAGCTCTAGAGGATCAAGAGAAAACATCATTCACATGTCCATGAGGGACGTACACCTACATAGTACTTCCTTTTGGTTTGTGTAATGTAGCTACAACTTTTCAGCATGATGTACTACGTATCTTTTATAACCTAATCCATGATTGTGTAAAATTATATATGGTTGGTTTCATTGTCTATGGAAATACTTTCAAGGAAGCACTAGAAAATTTAGAAAAGGTTTAATTTAGATGTCAAGAAACTAATTTGGAATTAAGTAATGAGAAATGTTTTATGTTACAAATTGAAGAAATTGTTTTGGGTCATTGTGTGTCTTCTATAGGTATAAAAATGGATCCAGCAAAGATAAAAGTCATTTCCAATCTTCCAGTGCTAAAGACCAAAAAACATGTCAGGAGTTTCTTAGGACATGTTGGTTACTATAGACGATTCACTGAAAATTCCACGAAAATTGCATCTCCATTATTTAAACTTCTTACTTAAGATAATGATTTTTTTTGGAATATTCCTTGCCAAACTGCATTTGAAACTTTGAAAGAGAAACTTTTTGTAGCCTGTGTCTTAACAGGACCAACTTGGTCCCTCCCATTTCATATATCTATAGATGCCTCTGACACAATTTTAGGAGTAGTGCTAGCAAAAAAGGAAAATCAAGTGGCATATGTCATTTATTTTGTGATTAAAAACATGACACCCCCTGAATTGAATTATATAGTTACAGAAAAGGAGTTCCTTGCAGTAGTGCATGCCATCAACAAATTTAGGCACTATGTTATAGGATATGAGATCTTCATCCACACTGATCATTCAACCAATATATACTTAATGAACAAACCAATCACTAATGGTAGGATTACCAAGTGGCTTCTTATGTTACAATAATTTAATATCAATATACTAGATAGACATGGTAAAGAAAATGTAGTTGCAGACTTGCTTTCCAGGATTCATAATGAAGGTGAATTAGTTCATGTTGATGATAATTTCCCCGATGAGCATATTTTTTCAGTATCTACTAAATCTCCTTGGTTTGCAGATATTGATAACTATCTAGCTACATGAAAATTACCTCAACATCTTTCCACAAAGGAGAAGCAAAAGATCATTAAACTTTGTGCCCCTTACTCATGGATTGATTAAGAACATTTTTGTACTAGACATGATCTAATCATTCAAAGATGTGTACGAGAGGATGAATTATTTGACATATTGAAGGCATGCCATGATGAACCACGTGGAGGTAATTTTTCTAATAAAAGAACCACATCCAAAGTCCTTCATCTGGGGTATTATTGGCCCACTCTTTTCAGATATGCCAAGAAATACGTTAGAATTTGTGACATTTCTTAGTGGACGGGAAGATCAGTGCAAGCATACGAAATTCCTCTACAACCATAGGTACTCATAGAGCCATTTGAAAAATGGGTCTTAAATTCCATGGGACCTATTTTTCCAATGTTTAGAAAGAAGAAATATATTCTGATATGTACTGATTATGCCACTAAATAGGTACAAGCTAAATCTCCTTTTCATGTTAATGAACAAGCTGTTGTGGATTTTTTTTATTTGAGGACATATTTATTCATTTTGGTTTCCCATGAGAAATTGTAACAGATCAAGGTGTTCAGTTCACATCAAATTTTGTCCAGACTATCATAGAGAAATACAAGATCAAGCATCAAAAGTAATCCGCCTACCATCCACAAGCCAATGGGAAGGTGGAGTCCACAAACCAATTTCTTGAAGCCATCTTGACCAAAACAGTTCAGTTACACCACCAATATTGGGAGGATAGGCTTCTAGAGACACTTCGGGCTTACCGAACCACATGGAGGAACACAACTGGGCATACACCATATGAGCTTGTGTATGGTAAAAACATTTTGCTGCTTATTGAGTTTCAAATCAAGAATTTCAGAACAACAACCAAGTTAGGGATGGATCTTTCATAAGCACAACAACAAAGGTTAGCACAAATAAATAACTTGTACGAGATCCTACATGATTCAATTCAACATACTACTATGATCCAACAACAAAGAACGAGATGACATAAAAAATTCATTAGAAAGAAGAAATTCAAATCAGGTGATTGGGCTCTCTTATTTTATTCTAGATTTAAAAACTTTAAAGGGAATCTCATTACTCGTTGGTTAGGGCCATATGATATAGAGACAATATTTGATAACGGATCAATCAAAGTTAAAGCCATTAATGAGGAGGGAATTTACTTTATATTGAATGAGCATAGACTAAGGTTATATTAGAAGCCTTCAAATAGAGAAGAAATTGTCCATAATTTTCTTCAACAATTGGAAATGGAGATAGTGAGTAAGTGAAATTCCCTTGCTCCCATCTCAGAATGATATTCTCTCTCTCTCTCTCTCTCTCTCTCTCTCTCTCTCTATGAGATAGTGAGTAAGTGAAACCCTTGCTCCCATCTCGTAATATATTCTCTTCTATATATATATATATATATATATATCATGTGGTTCACGACATCATATATCAATGCTTTCTACATCCATGGATAACCCCCCCGAAATCTGTGAGAGAACATGGGGAGGACAAACATTTTTGGAATATTATGGGCTCAACAATAAGAGCATCTTATAGACCTATTTAAGGGCACAACATATCACTCACAATGAATTGAACCTGGGTGGGGAGGGTAACAATCATTCCTCCCAACCACCCAAGCTACATCCAATGGAATATATATATATATATATATAAGAATAAATAAGTGAAATTTATGAAAACTGGGATACATCAAGGCCCTCCTTCGATGGATCTCTTCCTATCGACTTCAACACATTATATAGGATGGGGATCTAGAAACCAACTAGTACCTTGGAGATTGTAGTTATCAGTGGCATGCCTCCTCATGATAGACAATGGGTTTTTATAATTGACTCTTGATCGATTGAGTCTACGAGTGTTCGACACCAAATAATCTATTCACACTCGATAGATTGTAATAGGTACCTTGGGGTCCATATTCATCATCATTGGGTCCCCTTGCCTCTGTTAACAATATACCTCAATGATCAGTAATCAAACAGTTTATACCATGCTCGACATCAGTTCATCTATTCACATGATGTAGATTTGTACCATCAGGGTTTGGGATGAAGACCTTGGGTTTGGGGACACATCACTCCTTTACAACATGCCCTCCCAAGTTACATTGGAGTATATCATTTGTATATGAAGACTTTGGGGGAAATCTCATAAGTGCTTGTTATCTTCTTGATATTTATATGTTGTGTCATAGATCCACATTGTATCTTTTGGTGGCTATGATTATGTTCATGAAATAGATCCACATTGTATCTGTTGGTAGCTATGATTGCATCATGATGTAGATCCACATTGTATTGTCTCTTGGATATGGCCTTACTGATGACATGGATCCACTATGTATTCTTTCATGGCCATGGTCTAACATTTCATTTCATGGCTTTGTAGTGTATTGTTTGGTGGCCATGCTCATTCTGAGTCTTAGTATGTATACCTAGGGGATTGGTATCTATATACTCATCCTTGGTGCTTGATTGCAAGACTTCTTTGGTTTCTGAACCTCCTTTTCTCTCTCCTCATGTTGCTTCATATCCACATTATTTTAATGTATTTCGTCCATCCACTCCTTTCCCTACCTCACACATTAGGGGGCATATGTTATAGCCTTAATTTCCACCCTATAGTCCATAGATGAATTCATCAAAGGATTAAGGCCCAAATACATATTTTTCATGATATTTGAACCCTTTTTTATCCCTTATTGACATCCTTGTGGGTCACCTAGTGGGAAACATGTGAGGCCCTCGCTAGACACTAGTATCTCATCCTGCAAGGCACTGTCAAACTTCTATAATTGAGGAGCTATGGGGTGATAGGAAAAGGGTGAGTTGAATCTTCGTGTCAAATGCCTAGGAACTCACATCATTCGAGTCTCTAATGGTTTCCAGAAGATCTATAAGCCTCTCCCAAACCTCATCTAAGAGATATATAACAAAGGCAAGCTTCGGGAAAGAGGAGGAAGAATTCAATAGCAAGGTTATGCTGCCAAACTACAGAGGTATTCAGCCAAAATTCATTGAATCCTATCATGACCAAGGAGTTCTAAGGAGAGGCAAGGAGTAAGGAGCTAATAACAAATGCATCTACATCCAAGGTATGTCATATTGATGTAATATCTTGGTTATAATTAATAGACCATTTGGTTTTCCTCTATGAATGTTTACAATTGAATAGAAAATGTTTAGATCTAATTCATATTATTGTAGATATGATTGAAATCTAATTAGATCTAGGATTCTAATCCTAAATGGAAAGGTAGAGAGGATTTTGTGTGTCTTTTGTATACATGAAGCAAGTTGTGAAGCTTAGAGTTGGAACTATAAGACTACAACAATCGGGAGATACGAAGGACCACCTCTTGAAAGGTATGCATATCTTCTCCATTCTATAGGATCATTGTGAATCCATATCTAAGAAATAATTTAGAAGTCTACCCCTCCTGTCTAGGATAACTAGGTTGATCCTAGGGAGATCTTGCTAATCTAATCAGTGACATCCCTGTGAGCATTTTTTCCCATAAAAATGCTCTACTCATTTATTGGTTCTATCACTTTTGGTTCTTGAATGGGTTGTTACTCATGTTGATATTGTAGTTTTCATATCCCCAACAACATTTTCACACAACCATGGAGGTGATTCCCTAGGTAATGTTCCCTTCTGGTTTTGATAATTCCGGGTTTCTCTTTGATTTATTCTCAATTTTATTCCTTCAATATATGAATTACATTAGGATTAGTGGAAATGACCAAGTTTTATCCCATGTTAAGCTTTACACTTGGGTCCACAACTATAAATGGGGAAAGGGTTCAAGTTTTCTTGGCTACTTTGTGACTTGGGAGGTTTTGGCTTTGGATGCTTATTCTCCTCCTAGGATCAATTCAATAAGTGGCATTCCTTTCCCTAGGGTAATGCAATTAAATTCTTCATTTAGTGGCTATGATTAACCTCCTAACTCCTCTTGTGGGTCTTATGATGTGGAGGTTCTATGAGAGAAGAGTTTTATGGTATCACTACATGCCCACGAATTGTGGCTTGGGATCTTTCCTTTTCTAGCTTGAGTAGTTGTTGGGGTAACTTCAAGGTTGTTTGATGGGTTATATGGTTCAATTTATACTCCATGAATTGTGTCCAAGGTTGGTATGGACTGAAAATTGTAAATATTTTGTTAAAGGATTAGCGAATCCATGCTTGATTTTGGATTGTCCTAATGCCCACGTTTATGCAATGAACTAACAATTTCTTTTCTATGGTCAATTATGAAATTATTTTTATTGTTTCCAAAAATTACTTGAGGTTTGATTCACAACATCCATCCATGATTATTGCAA
This sequence comes from Picea sitchensis, assembly GCA_010110895.2. NCBI lineage: Eukaryota > Viridiplantae > Streptophyta > Pinopsida > Pinales > Pinaceae > Picea > Picea sitchensis. Next base: position 858,555 of record SNQJ01S0000167.1, on the reverse strand, counting down.
AGAGTTAATGGTTTACAAAATAGATCTCTTCTAGGTTTTAATTCTGTTACGGTTTCAAGATTTTCTAATTCAAGTAAAAAAAATAGTTTGATTAGAAATACTTGTTGAGATGATATATATTGATTTTGATCGATTTTTATTTATTTATATAGGGTTTAGTTGTAATTCCTAAATCTTTGCTTTAAATTCTATAGTTCTCATCTATGATTGTTTCCCATGTTTTGAAACTGAACACAAGGGTTCTTCATTTACTTGATGTAAATGAACAATATTTTTTTTTCAAAGGATCTAGGTAAGGATGCATAGGTTTGGCTTGTTGCTGCTCAAACTCATGCCCAAGTAAAGTCTTGTGCTATGAGGGGGATCCGGGGGAAACCAAATAATAAATTATCCCACTGTCACCTCGATAGCTTTGCTTCTACTGTTCTAGAATAGGGTTTCTAACCTAAGGAGATTTTTCCTATATGGCCAACTAAATCATATCATTGTAAGGGAGGCTCGTAAGAGAAAGGACTAAGTTGACTTAATTTAACTTCTCAATGTAGGCCACAAATCATGCTCAAGTTTTTGTACCAACATATCACATCATTGTATCATTTGTGTTCATTCAACCAATTGCTATGAAGTTTGGAAGATATGACTTCATTCATAAAACATATTCATGAAATTTATTTAATGAACCATATAACCAATAAACATAAAGTTTTCAATAGACAATTTTCTAGAATAATAATAATAATCTATTTTTAAGGTCACGACCAAGCCAAACACCAAATTGGTGTATGAGACCCCCTTATTTGTGGGACAAGGGACCCCCTTCGTGCAATGATTTGGTTGTTGAGGTCTACAAAGGTATACATACTCTACCCTCCTATGGATTTGAACCTATGACATCCAAGAAGGAAACACATGTTCTTAACCATTAAGCTCATATATATCAATAAATTATGTCCATAAGTGCAATTACAATTGACATAATACTTAGATTAAAAATTGTGACCAGTCTAAGCATCAAAATATAAATATATCACGAGTTAGATCATTTCTATAGAAAACTAAATGTGACCAACAATTTAAGGATTTATTACAGTGTAAAGTTTTGATCACAACACACTATGAATGAAATAACAATACTGTATGAATGAAGCTAACATCATGAAGAGAAATCCCCTTGCATTTTTAAAGAGGTGGTTCTCCTCTTTGTTTGTATGAGATATGCAGTTGATGTTCTTGGACTAGATTGTCAAATGGGAGATTTCTAAAAAAACAAACTCCAAATCCTTTGTTACTTTAGTTTTTGTATAAAATGGCTCTTGATAACTAGATTTATCCTTGAGTGCAACATTTTCTTGGAAATGGACCAAGCAACTTCTTAACAGTAAAAGGATAAATAAATTCTTCAATATCAAAATAAATATATGCTCAACTTCATTATAACATCCCTCTAAAACACATTCAAGTAGAAGATACAATCATATTTTCTCAAAAGAAAAAGAGTGAAATGGGGTTGATCACTTCAGAGAACTTTAAATGAGTATGACATTTAAAACTAAAAAGAATACGATGAGCACACTCCAAAAATATCATACTTAGAAATCTCAAAGTCTCATAAATAACGTCTACCAAGCACAAGAACTAAACCTCCATAAATCAATTAGACAACCATGTCTTACATTATCAGTCATATATATGGCTTTAAAATACTCCTATTGATATTTTAGGTAAAGGCCTAGAAGAATAATAGAAAAAAACTCAAAATCTTGGCCTTATGCTCAGTTTCATACATACAAACACAAAGCCCTAAGAGAAATTGTGTAGCAGAAGAAGAAGAGAGAAAATGAATATCTATATTTGTAGATGAGAAAGTTGGTTGTGTAATGAAGGTTGTACAATGTTATTATGATGATCTAACCCCTTCTTTGATGGTGCTCTCCTCTTTTTAAATCTACTCCCAATGCTTCATTGGAATGCTTTTCCCTAACAGTTAGGGTGTTTGTTCTTATAGAAGTTTCCCATGTGCTTCTTATTTTTGGAATAAAGAGAAGATAATTTAAATAAATGCTTAATTAAACACTTATAAATGAATTAGGTCATTGAAATTCATTCCTCCAAGTGGGACCCACCTCACCTTTTTATAAAAGTTATTTAATAAACTTTTATTTCCAAAATTTGATGTTGACTGCCTGAAAATCATTGATTGTATTTTAATTTTATGAGGATGATAAGTGGATTCTTATCCATGGAAACTATTCTAGAAATAATCTCCATTTTTTTGCTTTCAATGAGCCATCTTGAGAGAAATTTGAATGTCTGGATCTCAACTTATAGCCTCGAGAAGTCAAAATTTCAAATAAATTTCCCAGGAAGCTATGAAAAGAGCACTGATTGTTCTTTTAATTTCTAGAAAAATTATGGCCAAATTCAGCCATTGAAACCCATCCCCTTGTTTTACTTGTCAAATTACCTTTCCAATGAAGTCTCGTTTTCACCAAACAAATGTCTCGATCAAAATATATGATCTCCAAAAGATGGAGACTCAACCACCACTAATTTGGTTTGTGGGTGAATCATGTCCCTTGTTTTGATTCCTCCTTTTTATTCCCACATTCATTTGTGAAGGGGAACAATTAGTTTTTATAATGAAAATTCCTTCATTATCATTCATGTGTGAAATAAAAGAGCTTATGAAGGCCTTAGTGTAGCTTTTGTGCCTTAGAAAAATTCTTGTCTTGGTAATATTTTGGTCACGCAATCACTACCCAATCATCGCCTAGTCACTGCCCAGTCAACCTGTGCATGCCTAACATGTCACATCCATGTTTCACCCGGGGGTAGATACACATCATGCATGCCTAACATGTCACATCCATGTTTCACTTGGGGGTAGATCCACATCATTTCCACGTGTCCCAATATGATAGGTCCACAAAAAAGGGGAAGAAACTTAGGATAGGAAATAATATTAAAAAAATAAAATGAAGGGTTTGTGGAGTTATGGGAATGTGAAGGTAAAGGAGGTAGGTGAGGAGATAAAAATTGGTAAAAATGACTAAGTATGAGGTGAAAAAGGGGAATATAGAGTGCATTATGGTGAAGGTGGGATTGTGGATGTAGGACATACGACATAGAGTCATAAAGTTACATGAAAATAAGAAAAAGAAAAATGGAAAAAATAAATAGGAAAAGTAAAATGGAAATGAATTATGAGAAGGAACATAGAAATTGTGAAAATATAGAAAATGGTAAATGTGTGAAAATGACTAAGTGGTGGGTGATATGAAAATTAACTAAGTGGATAATGAGAATGGAAATGGGCTAAGTATGAAAATGTTTAAGTATGGAAATGGTGTGGAATATTGGAAAAATGTCTAAGTATGGAGAGTAGTGAAAAATGAGAGTAGAGTGGAAAGAAGGAAAAATGAAAGTATAAAGTGTGGAGAGTAGAGAATAAGGAAAATGGAAAAATGGCTAAGTATGGGGCAGTAGAATGTGGGAGAAAAATGCCTTATCTTGGGCATATGAGCTATGTTTAGATTATGTAAAGTGTTGAATGGAGTTGAGAAATAGGGTTATTTAGTGAGAATCTTGGCATATGCAATTTCATTCTTTTAGTATATTTTGTTTTTTTCTCCTTTGTTTCAAAGAGAAACCATATTTGTTAGCTTTTCATGATGAAGAAATGGAGAGTTGAAGCTGATTGGAAACTTGTTGGGTCTTCATGATCAACAATTGAAGATTATTTGGAACTTTCCAAGTTTGAAAAAAAATTGATCTCTATTTAAAAGAAAAATAGGTTCACATATTTACCCCAATCACTTAGTTGATGGGTGTCAAGAAAACACATCAACAAATATGCAATTAGATCTTCATATTTCAATATATGATGCACCTGTATGATGGATATGCAATGTACACAAATAGAACATTGTTAGCCTTGACAATACATCATTGTTGTGGCAACGCGTCTCAACTAGACACCTAGCATAGTTTACACGCTTGTATTGCAACACAAGAAAAGTATGATATGCGACGAATGAATGTTGTAGCACCTTCCAGTATGCAATTCAACTTTGGATTTCAATGAATGTATACCAGACTCAACCACAAAGTAAGTCGTTATTGTAATAACTCCATATGTTAAGATGCATTGTTCCAAGTGTCAATATGTGAACCTAACCCTATTTTAAAGAAAAATAGGTTCACATATTGATCTCAAAGAAATTTTATCTAACCCTTGAAAAATTACCAGAAAACTCACAAGAAGAGAAATTGATACACTATATATAAATGAAATTCTCATTAATCTCAAACGATTTTAAATGGAGGACTTCTCCTTTTATAGGTGAGAAGCCTCCTCCTTTTTGAGACATGAAGCATGGTATTTTACTATGTTATACATGTACTTTTATCTTTGATTCTTAATGGAATAGCAAGATAATGGTTTTTTTTTTATGAAAAAAAAATCCTCCTCAATTATGATGTAAAACCATGTGTTAGCTCAAAACCACAAGCTCAAAAAGCATTTGTCCAGAAAAATCTCGGGAAAGATACAAGTAATAATAAAATAATAAAATAATGTGATGACAAGGTACAATGTCCCTTTTAGAGAAAGGTCAAATACAATATAAAAATCACTACTAAGGACCAGGTAGAACCCAATGGAGGTGCATCCCCCAATAAGAATGGTGATGTCCACATAAATGGTTCGATAATAGTCAAATGATCCAACCATTACTTCCTCCATCCATAGAATGGTCCAATAAATAGACACTTATCCCAATATATAATGCGTGCTCAAAGTGATGGGTTTTGCCTCTTAGTAATCCATTAATAGGTATCACCAACTAACATCCTTCAACACATCATAAAAAACAGGCTAGTTTTATTACTTTCCTAAGTCTTACCAAGGGGTACAACGTAGACCCTTATACATTAGTCAAATCCCGAGACACCCATACTTCCCAAGTATCTAGGTGTAAGACACACAATAATAATGATTAATGATAATGAAAGGGGAAAAGGAATGGGTTCATGTGATGACTCTCAAAGTTGTAGACATGCACAAGTCTTGCTATTAATTTAATTATTCATCTAGCTTTATTTAGCAAGATTTTTTCTTTAAAAATTCCTTCTTAAGGGAGCTTACCATTGAGTTACCAACCTCATTGTTATTTCTTACTACCCTTTAATATTTTTTCTTTATATTTTCAGCTTATTCAATGAGTCCCTTTATTTATATATTCATAGACAAACGATGGATTGGGGCATTGGCCTCATAGCGAGGGGCATTGCTCAAACTCAATGATTGACTTTTAATTATTCTCTTCACCTCTTAGCCTTAGTATATTTGTTTATTTCAAGATTTATATTTGACCTTTCCTTTTGACACTTGAGAAATCATACATGATCAAGATAATGTTTTATGTGAATGGAATGAATGAATTAGGGAGGTGGAAAGTGGTTAATATGATTGTACTTTGAAATTATCTATCCTAGACACCTATTAATACAGGTTACCTAAGAGATGGAACACTTCTAAGAGAAAACATGTTCCCCAGGGTACTACGAGGCAAGCAGTAAAACCGTATAACATTATGAAATGCCAAATGAAAGTGGTTCGATTTTCTCAGTTTATGACAAGCTAAGAATTTATATCATTAAGTTCAAATAGGTAGTAATACATGGAATGTAAAATGAAGCATCTGAGAACCATACCATGCCCTACCATTCCACAGTGCATATGTCATGTGAGGAGTGAGAACAAAAGTGAGTTACACCATAGCTAAGCTAGCATGATAAAAAATTTGATGGAGATCAATGAAGAAGTTTGTCTAGATTTGGTGAAGATAAGCATGAAACCTCATGTAATCAACAACATGACACCCTTGCAAGGGTATCTGCAAATGTCACCCCTAAAGGGGGATAATAGGTCCAATGGTTCTCTCTCATTTCATTCCAATGTTCCAACAAAAGGAGGAAAAAAGAAATATATAATGGTTAATGTTCTAAAATCGAAAAGAGATATGCAATGCTTACTAGCTTATTATTAGAGTTATAATGGGATCATAACTATTGTGAATGCCACACAATAAATCTAACTTTTTTTTAACAAGTGACATCTCATCCCAGCCTCAAGCACTTAGGTGAGAAAGAGAGTGTTGGTACCTTGCCACCCCCAATAGGCCCACAAAGAGAAAACATGTCACAAGTGGGATTTGAACTTGAGTGGGGTGGATAACAATTTCCCCTCTCAACCACCTGATCTAGACCCAATTAATGATGCACCAAATCTAACTTGTTGTCCATAACTAAAAAATGGAATGAAAATAAACAAATAAACAACATAAAATAAAAATAATTAAATAACTAGACTAATCAACAATATTAGTAATTTCTTTGTCTAGAAACCCTCCTAAGTGAAATCCTCTTGGGTTTATTGGATTCTTCCTCACAACTAAAGTTAACAACTATTAAAATTATTCTAACTTCCAAATGCATGTACTCCATAGAGGTACCTATTTATGTGAAATTGGTGGCTCTAATACCACTTTGTAATAGTTTAACCTAGAATGAACTAGCTAGAAGGGTTGTTACCTAATGGGAATTCTCTCAAAGAGAGTGATCCAGATTATGTTCAGAACGAAATGAAAGAAGAGATATTACAATGAGACACTCATGAAAATTAAAATAAACAGAGAAATACAACAATACTTGATTTCTATTAATGAAAGAATTGTAAAGAGACTATAAAAATACAGAGTGCAAGACTCGCTAGAATGGTGGCAACTTTATCTCTGATGAGAGATGTGACGACTACGCTCATTTGCCAGAAAATGATTATAATGAGGCTCTAAAGGCCTTTTTGTGTTAAATAGGAATGCCAAAACCCTAGACATCCAAAAAACCAACCCTAGGAGATGAAACGCCAAAAGTCATGTGGGCCTCATTTAGGTAAGTTAGTACATTAGCTTCTTGGGTTCGTAACTTTTGCATACGATCTTCATTTTAGGTGTGTGATAGCTTGCTGGAAAGGTATTTTAGAGGACCACACATTATGTTGTCAAACTTTGAATCTATCTACAATTTGACTGTGGCATGCCAAAATAACATTGTTTAGGGACCCAAAATGGCCCTGGAAGTACAACAAGATGCGATGACATGAATACATACAAAATAAGCCAGTTGGATTAGGTGGGAGGCCACTAGTATCCACCTAGAAGATGTGTAGGGATTCAAACAACCTCAGAAGGGTAGAACCCTCAATTACAAAGAAGTACAAAATAATGTGTTGAACTAAAAACTGATAGAAGGAGCCAATTGGAACAGGTGGGTGGCCACCAATATCCACCTGGATCATTCCTCCCCCCTTAGGAAGCAATGGTCTCCATTGTGTTGAGCGAAAAAGGAAGAGGGGAAATAATTTTATGAATCTAAATCTTGGTGAGATGCGTTCTTTGTTGGAGAAGTTGTGTTGCTTGGTATGTGGAAGACTGTCACAAGCTTGTTGCTGGCAGAGTTGAATATGCTCTGCCAATCTGTTGTCACTGGGTTTGACGGGGCATTGTGTAGGCAACATTGTAGGTGAAGAAACAATTTATTTTTGTTGGATAGAAGGTGTTGAGGCTGCAATGGTTGTAGTAGTATTATATGCATCATTTGAACAGATTGTGAAGAGGATGAATTTTGCACTATGAGAGATTACTTTGCGACATTGTTTTGGTGGAGCAATAGTCGTAACTACCTCTGATATCCGATAGCGCTGATATCCTAGAGTAATAATGATACTATGGGGTACAGACTCATAGAAAACATGACGTCTCCACATATATGGTTGGCCCAAAACCACATCACAGACATCAAGAGGGGAAACATCACACACTACCTCATCCTTGAAGGGTTGGATGCCATAGGACAGGCGACACTGCTGGTTGACATGGATGATTTTAGGGGCTAAATTCGCTCATGGGCTAATTTTCCATGGTTTTTCCAAAAACAAGATTCGTTATTTTAAAAATGATTCGCCCAAATTCTATAGGATAAAATTATTTTACCTTAAAATTCGCCAAAATTTTATAAAAACTATATAACATCTTTAGAAAATTGAATATTTTTACAAAAATATCTCCAAACATTTATAGTTAGCATATGAAGTATTAGTAAGGTTCACCAAGGTTTCTACATTTTAAAATAAATTTCCATCCTTAAAATCATCCCTGCTGGTTGACACAAAGATCTCGTCCCTGGTGAAGCCAACCGATGTTGTATGGTTGCGGGTGTGGTGTTGTCAACAACCCCAACTGTTTGATGGCCTTATCTGAGATGAGGTTATTCTAGCTTTCATTATCAACAATCAAATGCGATGGGGTCCCCTTCACCCACATATTTGAATGGAAGAGGTGCTCCCCCTCTTTAAGATATACTAATTCTTCTAGTTGAATTGAAGTTGTTGCGACATTGGCAGTGGGGTCTGCGTCGATGATCTGTTTGTTTTCAATATTTTTTGGATCAGATTCTGAATCATGGTTTGGCTATGTGTCTTTGACCTGAACCACCAATGACTGTTTCGAGTGACATTCATCGGTGTTGTGCCAAGGGATTTTGTGGAAGTCACACCACTTCCCAGTGTCATTCTTCATCTTCCCTTTACCCTTTTTGTCTTGTGTCTTGGACTGGTTGTCTAAAGGTTGTTGGTTAGGGCTATCTTTACAGTGCTTTGGTTGTTGCATATTTGCAGACCTGAATTCCCATTGGTTCTGGTGCCTAAATTTCTGCTCGATTTTGACAACATATCGATAGGCATCTCCCAATGATGAGATGTTTAGGAAATCCATTTTGGTTTGGATGTACTTATGCAGAGCCCCATGGTATTTCAGAACCAGATGTCGCTCAGAGTCCTTGATACCCATATTGGTGCGTAAGGTATGGAAAGTATTTATGAACTCTGACATTGTTTGGTTGTTCTCTTGTCGCAGCGTGATCCATCTCATGTACTGGTCTTCATAGTTATCAACAGGATAGTAATGTTCTTTGAACACATCGACAAAAAAATCCCAAGTGGGCTCAGCCCCATATATTCCATATTCTTCTGTGGAAATTTTCTCCCAGTAAGTTTCCCACCAATGTTTGACATGGGGGAGAGCCTTGAAGAGTGCAAAGGTGATATTTTCCCTGTTAGAAAATTTTTGAACAGAGAAATAACCTTCTAATAGATTTAACCATTTTTCTAGGGCATCCACATCTATTTAACATTCAAATATGGTAATATCAAAATTAACTTGTACCTTGAAGGGAGAGGTTCCTCCAAAATGGACATTTGACGAAGATGTGCATGTTGCTATCAGCAGACGTTGAAGGATGTGTGCAAAATTATCCATCATTTCATCCCTCTGTCGCACGAGAGCTTACTCAAGCAATAGTTTAATATAATCTTTTTCTCCATCGTTTTTATTTTCTGTCGCCATTGAGGGTTTATTGGGTGTGCGAGAGTGATTTTCCTCAAGAGAGACAAGATCGAGACCCAATTGGCTATACTTTGACCTCATCGGGGAGATGCACTAAAAAAACGATGAAGAGAATCCTGCTCTGATACCATTGATCCGGATTATGTTCAGAATGAAATGAAAGTAGAGATATTACAATGAGACACTCATGAAAAATTCTAGAAATAGAGAAATACAACAATAATTGATTTCTATTAATGAAATAATTGTAAAGAGACTGTAAAAATACAGAGTGCAAGACTCGCTAGAATGGTGGCAGTTTATCTCTGAGAAGATATGCGACGACTACGCTCATTCACCATAAGATAATTACAATGAGGCTCTGAAGGCCTTTTTATGTTAAACAAGAATGTCAAAACCCTAGACATCCAAAAACCTAACCCTAGGAGATGAAATGCCAAAATTCGTGTGGGCCCCCATTTGGGTATGTTAGTACATTAACTTCCATGGGTCGTAAATTTTGCATACAATCTTCATTTTAGGCGTGTGATAGCCCGTTGGAAAGGTATTTTAGAGGAATATGCATTATTCCATCAATCTCTAACTCTGTCTATAGGTTTATTGTGGCACACCAAATTAACATTTTTTACGTCCCCAAAACAACCCTGGAAGTACAAGAAGATGTGATGGCACGAATACATACAAAATAATCCAGTTGGATTAGGTGGGAGGCCACTATTATCCACCTGGAATATGTGTATAGCTTCAGACAACAATGGAAGGGTAGAACCCTTAATTACAAAGAAGTAAAAAAGAACGTGTTGAACTAAAAACTGACAGAAGGAGACAGTTGGAATAGGTTTGTGGCCACCAATATCCACTTGCATCAATCCTCCCCCACTAGGAAGCAATGGTCCCCATTGCGTTGAGTGCACAGGGAAGAGGGGAAAGAATTTTTTGAATCTGAATCTTGGTGAGTTGTGTGCTTTGTTGGAGTTTTGTTGCTTGGTCTATGGAAGAATGTCACAAGCCTGTTGTTGGCAGGGTTGAATATGTTCCACCAATTTGTTGTGTCTAGGTTTGACGGGGCATTGTGTAGGCACCATTGTAGGTGAAGAAACAATTTGTTTTGGCTGGATAGAAGGTGTTGAGGCTGAAGTGGTTGTAGGGATATTTTTTTCATCCTTTGAATAGACTGTGAAGAGGATGAATTTTGCAATATGAGAGATTACCTTGTGGCAGTATTTTGGTGGAGAAGTAGTTAGAACTACCTATGGTATACGATAGAGCTTACCTCCCAGAGTAATAATGACACTACGGGGTCTAGAATCATAGAAATCATGACGTCACCACATATATGGTTGGCCCAAAACCACATCACATACATCAAGAGGGGAAACATCACACACTAGCTCATCCTTGAAGGGTTGGATGCCATATGACATGTTGCATTGTTGGCTGACATAGAGATATCGTCCCTGGTAAAGCCACCCGATGTTGTATGGTTTTGGGTGTGGTGTTGTGAAAAATCCCAACTGTTTGATGGCCTTAGCTAAGATGAGGTTCTTCTAGCTTCCATTATCAACAATGAAATGCAATGGGGTCCCCTTCACCCACATCTGTGAATGGAAGAGGTGATCCCCCTCTTTAGGATCTACTGATTATTCTGGTTGAATTGTTGTGGTTGAGACAGTGATAGTGGGGTCTGCATCGATGATCAGTTTGTTTTCAATATTTTTTGGATCAGATTCTGAATCAGGGTTCGGCTCTGTGTCTTTCACCTCGACCACCAATGACTATTTCGAGCGACATTCATCGGTGTTGTGCTAAGGGATTTTGTGGAAGTCACACCACTTCCTAATGTCATTATTCGTCTTCCCTTTACCCTTTTTTTCATGTGTCTTGGATTGGTTGTCTAAAGGATGTTGGTTAGGGTCATCTTTACCATGATTTGGTTGTTGTAGATTTTCAAACTCTAATTCCCATTTGTTCTGGTGCCTAAATTTCTGCTCAATTTTGACAACATATCGATAGGAAACTCCCAATGATGAGATGTTTAGGAAATCCATTTCGGTTTGGATGTACCTATGCAGAGCCCCATGATATTTCAGAACCAGATTCCACTCGAAGTCCTTGATACCCATCCTGGTGTGCAAGTTATGGAAATTATTTGTGAACTCCGACATTGTTTGGCTCTTTTCTTGCCGCAGTGTGGTCCATCTCATGTACTGGCCTTCATAGTTATCAATAGGATAGTATTATTCTTTGACCATATCCACACAAAAAATCCCAAGTGGGCTTGACCGCATATATTCGAGATTCCTCTGTGGAACTTTGCTCCTAGTAAGTTTCCCACCAATGTTTGACATGGGGGAAAGCCTTGAGGAGTGCAAAGGTGATATTTTCCCTGTCGAAATGTTTTGGAACACATAAATAAGATTCTAATAGATTTAACGATTTTTCTAGGGCATCTGCATCTATTTGACCTTCAAATATGGGAATATAAAAATTAACTTGTACCTTGAAGGGGGAGGTTCCTACAAAATGGTTGTTTGATGAATATGTGCATGTTTATATCGGCACGAATTGAAGGATGTGTGCAAAATTCTCCATCATTTCGTCCCTCTGTCGCGCGAGAGATTTCTCAAGCAACAATTTAATAGAATATTTTGCTTTGTCGTTTTTCTTTTATGTCTCCATAGAGGGTTTCTTGGGTGTGTGAGAGTGATTTTACTCAAGAGATACAATCTCAAGACCCAATTGGCTATACTCGGACCTCCTCGGGGACATGCGTTGAAAAAACGATCAAGAGCAGCTTGCTCCGGTACCATTGATCCGGATTATGTTTAGAACGAAATGAAAGCAAAGATATTACAATGAGACACTCATAAAAATTTCCAGAAGCAAATAAATATAGCAATACTTGATTTCTATTAATGAAAGAATTGCAAAGAGACTGTAAAAATACAGAGTGCAAGACTCACTAGAATGGTGGCAGCTTTATCTCTGAGAAGAGATGTGACGGCTACACTCATTCGCTAGAAGATGATTACAATGAGTCTCTGAAGGCCTTTTTATGTTAAACATGAATGAAAAAACCTTAGACATCCAAAAACCTAATCCTAGGAGATGAAACGCCAAAAGTCATGTGGGCCCCTTTTGGGTAAGTTAGTGCATTAACTTCCATGGGTCGTAACTTTTGCATATGATCTTCGTTTTAGGCATTTGATAGCCCGTTGGAAAGTTCTTTTAGATTACTATGCATTGTGCCATCAAAATATGACTCTGTCTACAATTTGACTGTGGCACGCCAAAATAACATTGTTTAGGGCCCCAAAACAATCCTGGAAGTACAACAAGATGTGTTGACATGAATACATACAAAATAATCCAGTTGGATTAGGTGGGAGGCCACTAGTATCCACCTGGAATATGTGTATGGATTCAGACATCCCCAGAAGGGTAGAACCATCAATTACAAAGAAGTACAGAAGAACGTGTTGAATTAAAAACTGAAAAAATGAGCCAGTTGGAATAGGTGGGTGGCCACCAATACCCACCTGGATCAGAGAGTTAAATTAAAGTGGATTTATCACACAACTAAATGTCCATACCTTAATGAAGGTCAACTAGTCATGTAAATCAATTTTCCATTGCAGAACTCTCAATATGGGGAAATCAAGCCCAAGGGTAAATTTATACCCAACTAATAACTAGGTTATATACCTCAAATACTACTTAATATTAATGAGAATATAGGGAAGCACTCCATAAGTACTCTACTAAAATAAATACAATATTCTTAGAAAATAACAACAATGGGTTAGAAATCCAACTAAACAAAGTAAGTGTGTGTTGGAGAGACCTATAGCAATCAATGTTGGGCTCATTGTTGGTTCCTTAGTACCCCCATTAGGATAGGTACACCCCCAACCTCCTCTTTCCCACTTAGAATATTTTGGAGTGTCTTTTAGACTAATTCAACAAATCACAGATCAATAACAATTCCCTCTTTCTCAAGGCAACAACCAACATGTATTTTCCTCTTATCTATTTCCCAAAAAGTAACAACTATTTTCCAAGAGAGTCTTTTGGTTTTCTCATCCCTCTTTCCAAAGATTATTCATGACACTTAGATATGATTGGGGTCAAACAAGGATTAGGGTTAAAATGATTGAGGTCATAAAATAGGTATTCGGTAAACTAAACATATTCCCCTTTTAACCCATAAATCAATTTAAGAACTATATTTCAACTAGTCTTGATCACTTTTGCCCTTCCCAAGTCTCACAAGGCACTATCCTCTAGGATGGATATCCTTATTGAGAAAAAATTCTTTCAATATGATTTCCACCACATGATTAGTATTCTTCCAAGATGCTCTGAATATCTAACCTAGGTTAGTGTGGGTCCCAAGAAACATAAATCTACAACAATAGCTAGTTCCTCAAAAGAAAATCATATTACTTCACAGAACTATTTACTAATTGAAAAAATTGGCTCATCAATACACATTACATCTTTCAATCACTGATGATAAACATATTAATAATGAATGGATTCCAATCACAAATGATCCATCAAAATAACAATGAGTACATGACATCATATTCTAGCTAAGCAACATGAGATGATTGTTCAACATATCTCACTAACATTCTAAGAAAAATTAAAGATAATGTCCACAATCCAAAATGAGAATGAAGTAATAGGGATATCAACCATCAATGGTGAGGAGAGAGTACACAAGAAGGATGCATGGAGAGAGTACACAAGAAGGATGCATAGGGATGGGGTATTATATCCCCCTCTTGATATGAGGAAAACACATAGGATAAATATGAAAATTTAGTATCAAGTGGGTTACCTTCAATTAGATCCCACCTGAAATGTTTAGGCCTAGTAGGTAGTCATGGGAATATAATGTGCATACTTGGTTGACTGTATATTTGTTGTGGATGGCCAAGATCATGAAGAAATATGAACAACAAGTAGTGAAATTCAAGCAAGGCTATGGCAATTTGCAATAGGTTCATTGATTTCACATCTAGTTAGTTGAGGTCACCACTGACCAAGACCTAAAAGTTCAAGCAAGGTTGAAATTAGAATGATATATAGAGTAGTTTTTGCTTCTCTTAGACTTGGTACAGGTTCTCTGGCCCCAGTTAAGGTAGGAAGACCTCAATTAGAGGTTCCTTCACCTAATTGGTGACTAGCTAAGGTAGTGGATGCATGGATGTCATTTTCTCTTCATGGAGACAACTACACCAATAGACTCTATCCTTGAAAGTAGAGTTGGATACTAAAATAAATCAATATAATCAATGGCTATGAGGATTAATGGATAGGGTGACCCCCCTCATTAAGGAGGGGTTGAGTACTCGAGAATATCTATTACGTATTATTGAGGAATGTTTAACAATGTCAAACAAAATGAAAAATTGGATAGGCTCTTGTAGTAGTAGGAGATTCCCCTTGAGGAGCCATGGGAATGAATTAAATAGATGCATGTTGAGGCACAATTTTTGGCCAACCATCTATATTGGATGGCTAAGTTGAATGTGACACGGGTGGAAGATGGCCAATTGGTAGATTTGCATGATGTTGTGTCAATGGATGACCAATTAGTAGTTGTGTTGGTAGACAATATAGCACTTAGGTATTTTCACCTTATTGCACAAGCTACTTCTTGGATTTAGATTAGTTGGAGTTTTTTGTTGATTCAAAGTTGCATGCTATTTTGGAAATGTAGCCTTTGGAACTCAACAATGAGAAACATCACTCTTCATTGTAGGGGCTTCAATTTTGTTTGGGAAATGGAACAATGAGCTATAAATCTTCATTTAGTTCAAAAATCATGCTTTGGAGTTAGTATTAGGTTGGCCCCTTCATTTGAGAGGAATGTGAAAGAACTAACAATAGAGTTGACTTGAGGGAAAATCCATAGGTGTGGTACAAGCTTGTTGTTGATCCGAATTATTTTCGGAACGAAATGAAAGCAGATATATTACAATGAAATACTCATGAAAATTTCTAGAAACAGAGAAATACAACAATACTTGATTTCTATTAATGAAAGAATAGTAAAGAGATTGTAAAAATACAGAGTGCAAGACTCGCTAGAATGATGAAATCTTTATATCTGAGAAGAGATGTTACAACTATGCTCATTCACAAGAAGATGATTACAATGAGGCTTTGAAGGCCTTTTTATGATAAACATGAATGCCAAAACCCTAGTCAACCAAAAACCTAACCCTAAGAGATGAAACGCCAAAAGTCATGTGGGCCCCATTTGGGTAAGTTAGTACATTAACTTCTCATGGTCGTAACATTTGCATATGATCTCCATTTTAGGCATGCTATAGTCTGTTCGAAAGGTCTTTTTGAGAAATACGCATTACATTGTTAAACTTTGACTTCGTCTATAGTTTCACTGTGGCAAGCCAAAAAAACATTGTTTAGGGCCCCAAAACGCCCCTGGAAGTACATCAAGATGTTATGACATGAAAACATACAAAATAATCCAGTTGGATTAGGCGGGAGGCCACCAGTATCCACCTGGAATATGTGTAGGGATTCAGACAACCCTGGAAGTGTAGAACCCATAATTACAAAGAAGTATAGAAGAACGTGTTGAACTAAAAATTGACAAGAAGAGCCAATTGGAATAGGTGGGTGGCCACCAATATACACCTTGATCAATCCTCCCCCCTTAGGAAGAAATGGTCTCCATTGCGTTGAGTTCCTAGGGAAGAGGGGGAATCATTTCCTGAATTTGAATCTTGGTAAGTTGCATGCTTTGTTGGAGAAGTTGTGATGCTTAGTCTATGGAATACGGTCACAAGCCCTTTGTTGGCATGTTGAATATGCTCCACCAACATGTTGTATTTGGGTTTGATGTGGCATTGTGTCGACACTTTTGTAGGTGAAGAGACAATATCTTGTTTCTCTTTGACAATCTGTTTTTGTTGGATAGAAGGTGTTGAGATTTCAGTGGTTGTAGAGGTCTTTTGTGCATCCTTTGAACAAAATGTGAAAAGGATGAATTTTGTAGTATGAGAGATTACCTTGCAGAATTTGTTTGGTGGATCAGTAGACAAAACTACCTCTAGTATTATATAGAGCTGACCTCCCAGAGTAATAATGACATTACGGGGTCTAGACTCATAGACAACGTGATGTCTCCACATATATGGTTGGCCCAAAACAAAATCACAGACATCAAGAGGGGCAACATCACACACTACCTCATCCTTGAAGGGTTGGATGCCATAGGACAAGAGGCACTGCTGGCTGACACAGAGATATCGTCCTTGGTGAAGTCATGTGGGCCTTGTTTTGGATTACCTATGCAGAGCCCCATGGTATTTCAGAACCAGATGTCGCTTAGAGTCTTTCATACCCATCTTGGTGCACAAGATATGGAAAGTATTTGTGAACTCTGACATTATTTGGCTCTTCTCTTATCACAATGTGGCCCATCTCATGTATTGGTCTTCATAGTTATCAACATGATAGTATTGTTCTTTGACCGCATCCACAAAAAAATCCCAAGTGGGTTCGGCCCCATATATTCCAGATTCCTCTGTGGAATTTTTCTACTAGTAAGTTTCCCACCAATGTTTGACATGGGGGAGAGCCTTAAGGAGTGCGAAGGTGATCTTTTCCCTGTCGAATTTTTTTTGAACACAGAAATAACCTTCTAATAGATTTAACCATTTTTCTAGGGAATCTACATCTATCTGAGCTTCAAATATGGGAATATCAAAATTAACTTGTACCTTGAAGGGAGAGGTTCCTCTAAAATGGTGATGAAGATGTGCATGATGTTATCAACAGGCATTGAAGGATGTGCACAATTATCCATCATTTCATCCCTCTGTCGCATGAGAGCTTGCTCAAGCAACATGTTAATATAATCTTGTGCTCTGTCATTTTTATTTTTTGTCACCATCGAGGGTTTCTTGGGCGTGTGAGAGTGATTGTCCTCAAGAGAGACAAGCTCGAGACCCAACTGGTTATACTTGAACCTCATCGGGGACATGCGTTGAAAAACGATAAAGAGCAGCCTGCTCTGATACCACTAATCCAGATTATTTTCGAAATGAAATGAAAGCAGAGATATTACAATGGAATACTCATGAAAATTTCCAGAAATAATACTTAATTTCTATTAATGAAATAATAGTAAAGAGACTATAAAAATACAGAGTGCAAGACATGGTGGATACACTCTTTCACAAGAAGATGATGACAATGAGGATTTGAAGGCCTTTTTATGATAAACATGAATGCCAAAACCATAGACATCCAAAAACCTAACCCTAGGAGATGAAACGCCAAAAGTCATGTGGGCCTCGTTTGGGTAAGTTAGTACATTAACTTCTCGATGTCGTAACTTTTTCATACGATCTTCATTTTAGGTGCGTGATAGCCCGTTGGAAAGGTATTTTTGAGAACTATGCATTATGTCATCAAATTCGAACTTTGTCTACAATTTGACTATGGTGAGCCAAAAAAACATTGTTCAAGGTCCCAAAACTGCCCTGGAAGTACAACAAGATGTGCTGACTTGAAAACATACAAAATAATCCGGTTGGATTAGGTGAGAGGCCACCAATATCCACCTGGAAGATGTATATGGCTTCAGACAACCCCAGAAGTGTAGATCCCACAATTACAAAGAAGTACATAAGAGCGCGTTGAACTAAAAATTGATAAGAGGATCCAGTTGGAAAGGTGGGTGGCCACCAATATCCACCTGGATCAGTGGCCCCCTTAATTTTTGGAGCAACACAATGTGGTAAAATGTAGACAATATGATACTTGGGTGACTGCTTGCAGCTACACCACAAGGATCTAAAGGAAGAATAAAGTCCAATGCACAAAAGACTATGAAGACCAGAATAATGGAGCTTAGTTTGCCACTTATATTGGCTAGTAGTTATTAGTCTATAATAGAATGTATTAATGTAGTTGAATAAGTTATTTAATTTAGGGTTTTTATATAGTCAATGACATAACTAATCTAATCTAAAACATAAAAGTAGCATCTAGGGACTATGAGTAGAGATAATTGTTATGTTGTTGTTGTCACTAAGTTGTGGTTATGTTGTCAAACTAGTTTTTTGGTACTTTGTTATTGTGCTACTATATTTTATTTTATGGCTGGTAAATCTGCAATCTAGTTGCAAACAAAATGATATATTTATTGGATTGGAGTACATAAAATTCCCCTGTTATTTCAAATCATGACTATGTTATTTTACATGGATTATTGGTATGTAGGTAGTCATTTATATTCTATGTTGTGATGAATGTGTTGAATATGAATGGGTTATATATGATGAGGAGTTGCAATTTCAAATCATGACTATGTTATTTTACATGGATTATTGGTATGTAGGTAGTCATTTATATTTTATGTTGTGATGAATGTGTTGAATATGAATGGGTTATATATGATGAGGAGTTGCAAAAATACATATTAGATATAGTTAATGGCTAACATTAAAATATAGTGGTGAAACCCTTACTCTACAAGGTTCTCCCTATCTTTAATCTTGGCATGTGTTTTGGGTAAAACTTTGTTTTTTATAGGCTCTAAAAATGTCAGCACTAGACTACACTAAACCTTTGTTAGAGACTTAAATAGGCCTAACCTCCCAAATAGAGAAAGCACCTAAAAACCTAGAAGGTCAATTATGTTTTGTTTAATCATTATTTTCTCAAAAGCTATTGGTCACTTATTTTTTTCCTACAGAAAAATCTAAATTAAAGAGATGGAGAGACACGAGATAGAAGTAGTAGGATTACTTTCTAGAGGTTCAAGTAATATGTGGGTGAAAATATTTCTCTTTTAACATTGAGAGATTATATGTTGATGCAAGGGTTTTCTCATTCCCTTTGAAGTTAGGAAATTTCTTCTTTTCATCTATTAGTTTGAGTTTCTATTTCTCCTTGTAAGGTCTCAAAAACTTCAAGAAAAACCTAAATATTGAAAGCTTAACTTTCAGAAATCTACTAACATTAACATATATGTGAATGTAACTTGAGGATATAACCCTAACATGTTTGTTTTCCAATAAAAATGCAGCATACTTAATTTATGTATCAACAATAAACTAGAGAAATTCAAGTGGTTTTATCTCATATATTAAAGTTTGTTGAAAATTCAAATGTTTATATCTCATATGTAAAAGTTTGTTAAAGTAAATTATTTATAGTAATACATACTCTAGCCCAATCTTGTCTTACAATTGATATATACCATCCTCTTCATATCCTTTTTTCAATAACACTCTTTAAAATGTATTTGATGAGACATACATCCCTTTCAAATTCAATTTGATCATTGGATAATATATTATCCATGTATATTGTCACAAAAACAAAACATGTAATTCACCTTCACCAACAATATGTATATGGAACCCACCATCTCTTCTTCAAACCATGTATGTACACAACTTTCATCTCAAGTGCCTCCCACATATATTGTAACAAAACATGTGCTATCTCCTATATCCAACAATGCAAATTTGTAGAACCAATCTTACCTACTTGTCATGATCATATATGTATGGTTGAATTACATGTATGGTTGCATCGGTGTCAATGTAACAAACATCTATCATAATAAGTTATCCATATGCCTTCATATAAAGTAATAAATGAAGTAATCAATATGCTCCATATGCCTTCATATAAAATAATAAATAAAGTAATCAATATGCCTTCACATTAGATTAGCACTTCTACTTTTCCATACTTATGATTGAAACAACCATGCAGCATACAAAGAATCAACACATTAAAAAATTAAAATAATAAAATTTATAATTATATCAAATAAAAATTATTAACTTTAATATATATAAATTATAAAATCTAAATCATATGACACAAAATCTATTATTAATAAAACAGTAATATAAAATTCAAATAGTAAATCTATTATTAATATAAATGCATTATAAAATTCAAATCGTTAATGTATTATAAAATATGGGTATATAGATTTTTTCAAATAATTTATATATAATATAAAATAATGATAAAAAATTAAAAACAAAATTTAGTATAGGATTTTTTTTCAATAATTTTATATATAATATAAAATAATGATAAAAATTAAAAACAAAATTTAGTTTTCATGTTCTTTTTTTTTTTAATTTATCCCACTTCTTTAGATATCAATTTATAAAGTAATTCGTTTTACAAAACTTGCAAAACTCTGTATTAGATATGTTTTCTTAATTGAAAAAAAAAAGAAGGGCCAATTTTTCTTCACCAAAACTAACAAGCAGATTTACTTAGGGATGGCAGGGCTATAGTAATAGGTCTACATCAATTTTAGCAGAGAGAACCTGAGCCTGAGCCTGAGCCTGGACTGCAGAATTACAAGGGCTGGTCTGCATGAATATCAGAGTCGCGGAGGCAGATTTGGAACAGTTTCAGAGTTGAAAAGAAAGAGAAGCAACTGTAGTAGCAATGTTGAATTCCTTGAACAAAATAAAAACCATCTCTGAGAGTGAGGGAGTGAGTACATGAGTTCTTAAACCGAAGAAGAACTGGAGACAAATATAACACAAAACAAAATAAAGAGCGAGCTTAATGAGGGTTGCGAAGATACATTCTTATTTGTTTGTCTGTGAATGGGAAGCAACCCAGCAATATTGGAGTGTGGTGGTTTGCATACTTTGAAAATGCTGTTACTGTCACTGTTACTGCTGCTGCTGTTGCTGTGGATGTCAAGATATGGGCTGAGATATTTCATCTTCTTGATGTCTTCTCTTGGATTTCTGGCGTGTATTGTAAAGCCAGTATTTGAGAGTGGTAGGTTCGATTCCAACATTTTCACACACTGCATCGATATCCTCCTTGGACAATCCAGCCAACGTCCAACCAACCTCCATTGCAAAATCATTCAGTTTGGTGATTTGCTCCGTGCTGAATCTCGTTCTCTTTCTCTTCTCCTTCCTTTCATTAAATGCGGAATCGGAGAGCGGGAGTGGCGGTGCCCCTCCATTATTAACACCCCCTGACAGAAGATGCTGATGATGTTGTTTCCCATTCCTGAATTGATTTAGAAGTGAAGAAGAACAGTCAGAATTGCCCCCATCTTTGATTGCTGCACTGTGGGGCGCCGCCGCCGCTGCCGCTGCTGACGATGATATTGCTTTGCTCTGTAGAGTTGTCAGGCAATCTGCAGTAAGAAGCATTGATTTGGCAGCCTTTCTTAGGTTATCCAAACATTTGAGAAATGAAGCAGGATTGAAAGTCTGATCAAACTGAGGATGAGTAAATTGATCTCCGGCCTTAAAATCCTGTTGAATAAGCTGGTCCACTGCCTGATTCACGCTCAGCGTTACTTCATTCGCCACTTTCTTAATGGCGGCGATACAGTCCTGGGTTGCTCTAACACCTTCTTGTTCTTGACCTCTGTTGTCGATTTGGAAGCCATCTCTATCGCAAAGAACACGGCGGTGGAAGCTCCTGTGGCAGTTGCAGGCAGCACAGAGGAGAGAATTGGGTTTCCCTTCTTCCTCAGAACTTGCAGGCATAAACTCACAACATCCATCTAGTACTGTGCAGCCCTTTTCTGCGGCCGTGTTCCTCTGGCATTCTCTATAAAAATAAACAGCATGATGAAGCATTCCACTCTTTTCTTCCTCCCAAACACTCCATCTTTCATCCATCGACTGTCCTTCAGAATCCTCTACGGACATTACTCTTCCTCCTCCCAATTTCTCCTGATCTCCATCTGCATGCTCTGCTTTATTATCCGTACTCTGCTGCTGCTGCTGCTGCTGGGGATCAACATATTGCTCTGTATTGTGATTGCAGGTGCTCTGTTGCTGTATCTGATCCCCTTCCCCTTCAAAATCCCATCGCCCTGCAACCACCGCCTCCGACCTGGACACCAAATTTTCATTCCCATCACTCACTCCATTGTTCTCATTCTTCGCATCCTTTTCTTCCGTTGTCTCTGAATTCACATTCAACAGAGTTGGCTGTGGCGCCAGAGATGTGTTGAAGAAGGAATGGTGGTCATTTCTGATTGCCAAGCTCTCAACACCCACAACACCACCCACTCCTTCGCCAATCATTGACCACCCCATCAAGTCTCTTTTATCCCCGGCCTGAGAACGTAAACCATAGTTGACAGAGCCTTGGTGGTCATGCTGCTGCACCATTCCCATTCCCAAGGTTGCAGACATGGCAGCCATACCCATTCCTCCTCCCATACCCATACCCATGGCCAATCCCAGGCCCAATGCCTCCCTCCCTGCTGGAACTCCATTGGAATGGGGCTGCTGTTCCAACCCCATGTTACTCCAATACCTATCTTGCCTATCGTTCGGATTAAACACTGGCGGGACGCTACCCCCTCCTCCTCCTGGTCTGAACTGAAGAGGATTTACTGCCATACTGTCAATCATAGAGGCCACCATTGACGGATTTTCAGAGGAAAACGCAGATACACCCATTGGGTATCTGAAGCTGAAGAATCCAATTGCTCAGACAACAAACACATTACTTAGTCAATCAATAACTCCATTCACTCATTCTGCATAACGTATGTGCATGTCCAAGAAGAGGCAAGCTCCTCCCAATCAAAAGCAAAGAGAAGGAGATGAGAGACGAGCTCCTGGTCATTCCCACTCCCCAACGAACTCTCCAACTATAAAAACTGTCGTACTTGCCCCTCTCGAGGAAGTTACCCTCCCGGATCTTATTATCTATATTTGGCTATATCGACAGCGACAGTTATTCTCGTCCAACAGACCGTTGCATCTCATCCCTTTAATCCTCTTTGTTTTTAATTTCTTTATTTCATTGCTGCATTGAGAATAGGGCATTTTGTTAAAAAATTGTACTTGAACCTCGACTTCTCCAAACCTCCAAGCCAACCAACAAGGATTGATGGGGCAATGGCTTACCACAAAGTGTTCATGATAGGAATCTATAAATGCAAATTCAAAAGGTTTTCATAATCATATGGTTAGGATTAAAGTTTTCATAACCATATGGTTACGATTTAAATGTGTTTAGTGTTATGGAAGTGGATTACCATTTATCTTTTGGCTTTAGAGGAAAATTCCACACAAACATATCTATAATTTGAATAGGAAAAATAATAGCATCTTTCTATACAATTAAGTAAGATGATAGAAAGGCTTTATTCAAGTTTCTAGCTTTGCTCTATGGTTCCAAGCAAGTATGTGAGGGCTAATCATCATTGGTAGCGATAGGAAGCAAGGTGCAACACCTCCCTCTCCTCCTCTCCCTTATCCTCTAAAGCATTGGCATTTCAATCCATAGCCAATGACGTAGCAAAGAGGATGGTTTTGTCTCCTCCATCCTCAAGAAGATTCATGAAGAAATTGGACGAGATCTCGTGTGTCAACAATCCTCATCAAGCCTCAATTAAGAAAGAAATCATGTTCACACAAAAGGGGTATTGGTAGGAAAATTCACTAGTCTTCGTCCTCCCCCCCACTCAATGGAATAGTGGCTCCAAAAAAAATGGCATTGTCTAATCAAAGGTCAAATGTGGATCTTCTTTTATGGACACGTGTTTTATGCATTTCTCCTCTAACTAAAGGAAGACAAAGACCTAATATTCCATAGCAATCCATACTTCACAGGATCATAAGTTATGTATCGCAATCAATGGTCCTTAGACTTTAATCTAGAAGAAAACATATCCTATGTAGTCCTATTCTAGGTGAGACTCCCCCACATCCCTCTAATCATATGGGATGATCAAACCATGAACTCTATCAGAAACTCGGTAGGAAAATACATAGATGAGAAAATCCCAAATCAAGTTAGTTCTCATGTGTAAGGATTTGCATGGAAGTGGACCTAGGAAAAGGCCTCCCTGAAGTGATCACGTTGGATCTTTCACGATGGCATTTCATTCAACCATTGGATTATGAATAGTTTCCCTTCGTATGCAACGCCTTCCATTAGTACAGACACTTTGAAAAATAATGTAAATTGAATGAGAAGTCAACTTCCCTTGAAACCTTTGAAGAGAAGAGGTCATCCAATCCGAAAAAAACAACCCATAATCCTACAACCTACTACCACCAAGAACAACCCTATCCAACAATATCAAAACAAGTTCACCATTTTATCCCCCCTAAGAATGATTTTGAAGTGATGCCATCAATTTCTCTCCACATTCGAATTTGGTTAGCATTCTATATTCTCCCTTAGCCAAAACCACCCCAATCATTTCAACCCCTCCTTCCTTGGAAACCCTATATCCCCACTCAGAATCCACCCCCCACCTCAAGCATTAACAAACAAGGTCCTACCATCTTCGGAAGATAATTCATCAAAATCCCTATCCCCCCACCCCTTCTTCACTTATCCTTTGTCAAGGAAAAAATTGCCGATAGATAAGTGAAGAAGAAAAAGTGATGGACACCAAATTTGGGAAACAATCAAGAAGGAAATCAACCAAGGAAAGAAAAAAAGAAGGGAACAAAGTGAAATTGATTGGGGCTCAATCTACCTTTGAAGGAGCATTCAACAGTGAAAGTCAACCCTTGAAACATAAGAAATGAAATTTCTCTCCTACAATTGCAGAGGTTTGGCTAGTAAAAATAAACAAAAAGCAATCTAAAATCTAGTTGGAAATGAAAGGCTAGTGATACTCCTAATCCAAGAAACAACAATAAAAGAGAACAATTGTCTTCATATTCTCAACAAGGTAAGGAAAACCAATGAAAGAATAATTTTAGACTCAAGAGGAGCTTCCAGGGGGATCGTTATAGCATGGAACATCAAAGAGGTGGAACTTCTTTCAACTCAAAAGGCTCTACATTGGATCTAAACAACATTCAAATACATTTCCTCGAGGAATCAAGTAAAATTTTCAATATTTATTCTCCTAATAGTTATAATGAAAAAGAATATTGTTGGATATTCTTGAGAATGTTTGGAGATAGTACCTCACATCCTCAAAGAGTACTTGCAAGGGATCTCAACATGGTGCTTAGCTTATAAAAAAAACAAGGGGGCTCATTCATAAGAGACCCATTTGGAGAAAATCTAAATGACCTCATTGCATAATGGAGGATAGTAAATATCAATCCTACAAGAGAAATGTTCACTTGGAATAATAGGAAACTTGGGCATGGCCATATAACAAAGAGGCTATATTGATTCCTTGTTCAAGAAACCCTTCTCTTAGATTCAATCAATGTCCTCTCCTCCACAACTTCAGACAACAAACCTAAGGCTTTTAGTACTAGAACCAAAAAATTATTTCAACCCCATTTCCTTCAAATTCAATCAAATGTGGCTCTAGCACCAAAAGGCTTGGGATATAATATCACAAGCACATGAAACTCCAATTTCGAGGTACCCCTCCTTTGTATAGGAGAAAAAAACAAAAATCAAGGAGGGATTGGAATATTGGACCTGCTTGATCTTATCTCCCCTCAACAAGAAATGATAGACCTTCATCTAGTTGTTAATAGAGTGTAACTTAATAACTCTAGAATCCCTCGAGAAGGAAGAAGAAGTGACCCATGCACTTTACGAATCTCAAAGAGATGAAGAAACTTATTGCAGGCTTAAATCTAGGATTCTATGTCTTAAATAGGGTGACAAAAAGTAATATTTCCACAAGCAAGCTAGTACACAAAGAATCAAGAACCATGTAGCAGAGATAGACTTGGAAAATGGGGGAAGGATTATTATAATTGAAAAGATTAAAGAGCAAGTTCATGAACTATTCAGATCTCTTTATAGTGAGAGCATTAGGCCCCTCATTTTTATTTTTATGGAAGACACATTGTGGTTGGAATGAAGGACATGGTGGCATAGACTCAGTAGACAAAAAAGATACTAGTCATGACACATGGATCGAAGACCATTAGTAGGATCAAAAGTATCATCCATAAATGGAGAAAGAAACCAAAATAGCAAGTATGGTTCCACGTTATCAAGGAGATGAGTGGTGAAAGGCTGAAGGCATGCGGAAAAAACATAAGCAAATATCGGCTAGTCCATAACTAAGGAATTGAAAGTAGGCTAATTTCTCTCTTGGTTTTAAATGTGCAAAGGGTGCATCAGTATAAAATGCAAAGGCCTTGGTTTGCTAAAGGATTGATTTCCTTTTTGGTCCTTGATATTATTCATGTATGTAGGTTGTTATCTAAGTTCTAAGCTATGTTCCTATGTTGGTCCCATGAATGATGTACTGGTTATTTTGGAAAGGAATGGAATGAATCTCCTCTTTAAAAATTGTGTTGTCTTTACATTCTATGGTGATGATGTCTTTTACTCGTGTTCATTATTTGTGATATTGTATAATAGTAATCTTATCAAATAGCTATTGTGTTCTTACGCTAGAATGGTGGTCCTTGATATGATAATGCTTAAGCACTATATATATATATATATATATATATATATATATAATGGTTGTGGTCTAATGGTTAAATACATGCATAATAGTTAAAGTGGAAGTATGAGAATCGGGATGGGTGCTATTTGTGATAGTCATGTTGTATGAGCCTCGTTCAAACTTAAGTCTTGGCACAATTATTCCAATGAGACCTTCTCCTTCATGGGGATTGAAAATTCCAATGCCTAAACTATTGTAAACCCCATTTGTTGGACACTGATGTGGACCTTGGTCTAAAATTGAGCCAACATAGTGCCCATTGCATTCACCTATAGCCTAGAATGAAATGACCTACAATGTCCCTCCCACTATCAAAGAACATGACAATGGAAATATATTGAATGAAGTATCAAAAGTGGATATAGAAAAGTTTATGGAATATGGAACCAGATAAAGCCCCACATCCATATGGATTCATTGACCACTTTTGTCGAGCCTGTTGGAAAATCATTAAGCATTCTTACCCCCCCATGCCTAGGGGTAACTAGAGGAGATCATGTCTCATGGCATGCAATGGAGAACATGATCCTGACCATGATGATGATCAACATATCCATAGATGCCAGCCCAACAATCGGGCCCTTCATTCACCTTTACAACTACATCTCAACCAAGGCTCATCACATTCAATCAACCTAGAATATGGGAGATGGTAAGCCATCATCACCATGGGGTATGTTAGTCTTGATTTTATTCAAAGTGTTGTGCTTAATTTTTTGGGCATATGGATGAGGATCTTTGATTGAAGTTGGATAATGGATCACTGGTTTGGGAATTTTTGTCTGTTTCCTTGTTTCACCTTGGTGGTCAGATTCTATGCCCTAGTCCCATGTTTTCACTGCCCAGGGAAAAGGGGTACTACTGGGGGGGGCTCACAAGCGTAAGTTCCATTACCCACCATACTTAACACTTTCCATCCTGGAGCCTCTCATAGTGTACCAAACTTTGGAAATGGGTCATGGTCCATTCCCTCATGAGAAGAGGGGTTAAAGGCCCAAAGGTTGTTTCGTATCTACTGCTAAAAGAATAAGAAAATGATGCTAAAGAAAGAAAGTAATGATAGAGAAAGGACTGATAAAAGCTATTCCAAACTTGAGCTCTACTCTTTCAGTGCCCACCCCAGTCCCAAATAACATCTCTACAGTTTGAAACCTTACAAAAGGAGACTTGCAAATATAGTAAAGTGTACTAGAAAGATGGTTGATAAAGGGGTTTGGTAAAAATAGCACGTAAATATGGGGTAACTCAAGAGAAAGAACACCCTCCACAAAGCACTCATAGAAATGGATTTAATGACACCATAAGCCATAAAGTAGGCCCTAAAACTATATCACTATCACACTTACTCTTGAAGGGTTTTTACTTTCCCTTGTCACTCTCGAGACCTATCCCTCTACATGTATTATTTTATTCCATGTCTAGGTGGCACACCTAATAGGGTTGGATGAAGGCCCTCCCATACTAAAACTTGTCAACTCACATGGGGTTCTGGGCTGGTGTGATGATTGAAAGGGATACTAAGGTGAATTGTTTTGCATGTCTTATATCTTAAGTTACATCTTACTTTGCATGCTTTAAGGACTAATATTTCTTATGAACTTTGTCTAACCATGTTTTATACTTTGAATTTTTTTTTATGACTCTGACATGGTTCTTTGAGGGATGTCTTGAGCTTGTACTAGGACAATGTGTCTTTTTTGTAGGACATTGGATCACCACCCTTAGACATCAACTCTCACACTTTCAGAACATTGAATGATGGAAATATGGGCTTGGTAGGAGTATATTCAGTCATCATGGCACACATATGAGTTGGAGGCCCCATAGGTTGGGCAGAGTACCCCAGAGCTTATTTCTCACCAAGATAAGGAATGTTGCAGCAACAAACAATCAGATACATGGCAGATAAAAAATGCATCTCTCCAATGCCTAGACGCAACATATGGATCTTGGACACTAGCCCTATTATGGTGATGATGTCACCTTCTAGGATATGACATAGCTAGGGTTTGTTGACTTATTGGAGTATTGAAGATACATGGAATGAAATTTTGTGAGGAGAGACATCACTTTCTCCCACATTGCTCCAGATTGATACCATGTGATCTTTGGAGGCCCCATCCTAGCCTAAGGAGGTTCGACATCTCACACATGTGGGCTATTTTGATTTATTTTTTCACTTTAGCATTTTGTAAATGGTTAAATGAAGGGTCAACCCCACTTTTAATTTGTTGTTTACATTTTATATGGACAAATGTGTTAGGGTAGCCTCATATAGAAAGGTTAACCCTAATTTTCATTTATCATCATATTTTCACTCACCATTTGTGGGTAACTTTTGAAATTTTCATCGTTTATGGGTAACTAGCTCTTCTCTCTCACACGCTATTCTTGGAATGTCTCTTATGGATGGTTTTTGCTGATTTTGGATGAATATTTCTGCAATTGGAGTGAAATTGTCTTGATTTCTTAGGTAAAGTAAGTAAAGTTTTGCAATTATTGTTTATGCTATTAATGTTCATGGTGAAATTGTTATTTTGTTGCAAGAAGTCTTGTTTAATGAAACCCTAAGAGAGGAACATGAGTGCTTCTTCCTCTGACAAGGTGATATTTGTCTAGAATTGGATAAATTGTCCTTGCTAGGGTTAGAACCCTAAATCCCTAAAGTTCTATCACTTTAGGATTTTATCCCTAGATAATTGATCTTTGACCTAGTTGAAGCTACAAGAAGGGAGAAATGGTTTCTAGGGCCCAAATGTGCTTGCACCCTAGAAGTCCTTCTCCTCGATATCTAATACCTAAGGCCCAAATGTGCTTTCACCTTAGGGTTTAGATCCTACCTCCTTGTTTCAAGTAGGAAAACCTTCAATCTTGGTTGCATTAAGAAGATTCCATAACCCTAGAAAGGTACTAATATCAAAAATCTCGGTAAATTGATTGATAAACTCTCTCTCTCAAAACTTTCAAGCATTCTACTAATTGTACTAACACTAACCTTTTCAAACTCACTAAATAACTTGCTAATGTTACAAAAGTTCTGCTACAACCATCTAAATCACCTTAATTTGTTGCATACACTAATACAGAGGTGGCTTACCTCACTCATAAATAAAATCTAATAATTGGATAATATTCTATTTGATGCATGCTTAACTTTCATGGTCAATTGTATTGTTTTTGAACATTTATTATTGTTGTTGTTACAAATTACTTATTGTTGTTATAAGACTGGTTTACTGTTACAATTTGCAACAGGCGTAGCAATACAACTT